>JBBPTO010002068.1:0-12232 GCA_038094155.1 Pulveroboletus cf. aberrans
GATCTCGAGGGAAAATGAATTTCATTATTAATTACATCACAGTGCCTATCACATCTAGGAACATGTATGTACTTGTGTGCGATGTAATTGGAATAAGGTCAATGATGTCAGAATGACATCATAGAATCAGTCATGCTGCTCCACTTATTTGAAATAGGTGGAGTTGGATCTGGGTCGATCCAACACAGCCATTGTGGAGCTAAGAAAGCTCCAGACCAATGACATCATAGCTGAGTCATAAAGACTACATCTAGATTGTCATGTGGTTGATTCTGAAGTGTAATTAAGATTACACTTTAATTAAGTTTGACTGATGTGACAGTCAAGCCTTAATATTTGACCTAAGTTTTTAGTAACATGAATGGTGTATTACCACTACAGTCTGCCTGTATTAACAGAGCATAAGACCTAGTGTTCGATTCACAGAATCTCAACACACAACTCTGCTTGTACCTCTGGTGCACCCTCTGTCAAATATGCAACTCCATTTCTCCAGACATTCCTCTGATTTCCTTATGTATGTCTCTTGTTCTGTATTTAGTATAGTCTTGCCTCTCTGTACCATCCAATGCTGTGTAGCACAGCTCTGGCATATGACTCTCTGACCTCCATCTTACATATCTACATAGCCCTCTGTTACTAATTCACAGTCACTCCAACATATATATACTCTGACATCTGTATGTAGATACCTTAGCCTGAATATCATCTTAGACTTCTCCTCTGTTCTCTCTCTGAGTTCCTCCAATGTGTCTCCAACCAAGAAGGCCATGACAGTGCATGGGCACGACACACAAGTCCTGTGCCAAGCCTTCACCCCTCTCAACATGATCCTCCAGACCTCCAGCCATCTCTGGCCATTTCTTCCCTTTGATCTTCAATCTCCAACTGGAATTTGAGTGGAGGATATCTGGTCTTAACAGTATATTCAGGTTTCCACACATACTGTCACTACTCTGATCATGACCTCTCACATCCACATCAAGACTTTGATCTCAAAATCTTTCTCTAGGCATCTGAACAACTGCCTTCATCACCTGAGGCAACTCTGAAGCAACTCCACTTTTCTCCAGAGTTGTTCACCCAAGACTGACTTGTGGATCATCCGACCATGTCCCTGGGTGCCTGTGCTACTCCCACACCCATCTGTACCTCCGTCTCAAGCACATCCATTCATTCCTTATGACCGGTACCATCACCCTCAGTCCACTCTGTCATCTGTTTGGAGATACACCATCTTCTAACAACTCTGACCCCATCTCCTGACATCCGACCCTCCTGATCGTTACCTATGACCTTCATAACCCTCTGAGTGCCTTGATGGCATTTCTGTCCCTCTGACCCTCCTGACATCTTCTGCACTTCTGACCTCTGCACTTCAACATCCAACCTCCTAAACTCCACTCCTCCATCTCAGGGAAACCACCTCCAATGCTTCATGCATACCCTCATTGGGTTCCAGAAACATGCTTGGTCAAGCACCACCAGCTGGCCCACTAACAATCCATTGATTCTGTAGTGGCACCTTTCGCATGATGACTGTAAAATGAATGCTAACTCCTCTGACATCACCCCAGTCTCCAATTTTGAGCTCCAAGCTCATTCCAGCCTAACCAGCCATCCTCTGGATGACCACCCTCTCTGGTTCCCTTGAGATCAATCAGACTTCATGTCTGATCTCTCTGGCTTGTGTTTGCTTTGCATGACACTTGCACCCCCACCCCTTTTCCTGACCTCCACCTCATTTCTGATCCACTCTGCACACTACCAGCATTCTGGTCACACTGTGTTCCCCTGGATCATCCTTAACTCTTGGACCTGTGGTCCACCATTTGCCTGTGTTTGCCCAGTATAGCACTTAAACTCCCTTGCCCCTTTTTCTCCTTGGCTTCTAGTTGCTGTGCATCAGAAGTTGATAGGCAATAGCATGGGTATGACAGACCCATGTGGGTTGTGGATATGGGTACTGATGGGTATGGATATGGGTATGGATATGACATACCCACACCCATACCCATACCCATGGCATGGGTTTTCCTTATTTCAAGCAAGATAGTGTAGGTAATCTAACCTTCATTAATTCCAACAATTAGCTATGCTCTTCATCACAAACCTTAGGTAAAAATAGAAAATCTAGGCTTCAATTATAAAGACATCATGAAAAATTCACTATTATCCCAACCTCCCAGTCTTTTACCATGCAGACAGATCTACCCTCTACCACCACTCGCTGGGCTACAAAAGGTCAGTGCAGAGGAAAGCACATGTGGGACCTACAGTGAAGAATGGCCTGCAACCATACAACAGGTCAAACCAGATGAATACATCAACACCAGACTGGAACAAAGTGCCACACATGAAAGCATAGGTGCAGAGGGTGAAGGTGAGGTCAGAGAAGTGTGCAGAGAAGCACAGGACGAGGTGAAAGACACAACAACACTACAAAAAGTGTTGATCATGGGGGAGAGAGCAAGTGTGTTGGAGTGCAAGCGATCAACATCGAGTGCTGAAGAAGACACTCAGCGGACCTCATGGGAGGATGATGACATACCTCGAGAACCCCACAAGCATCCACCTCCACCATCCAACCAGCCCATGAACTGACCAGAAGAGCCCCAAAGCCCCGAGCTTGAGGGGGAGCAGGTTATATCTGCAAGCTTCAATGTTGGAGATACTGCAGACAAAGCGGACACGTCAGGAGCACCAGACCATGACAAGGACCCTATGAATCAACCTAAGGGACCACAGAACACATCAGTCAGAAGCCAGGAGTGCTGGGAGCAGAAAGACTCACTAGCAGAGACTCAAATCAAGGAGGACAATCTAGATGGCGAACTGCACATACCAGAGGATGTCCATGGGTCAAAGGAAGGCCCTAGAAGCATCAGAAACAAGCGCTTCAACAGAATGAGCATACCAGATCGAGACGGAGGGCCAGAAGGCCATTCAGTCAAACAGATCGGATCGAGGCTATGGAAGACAGATGGGACTCTATTAGTCTGTAGATGGCTGCAATACCACTGATTTATTAGTCCCATATTACAGGTTGTGGGTATACTCATGGGTTTTTGAACCCATGTGATACCCCCCACTAACCCACCAGTTGTACCCATACCCACATGGTGGGTACAGGTATATCCTGGGTATGGGTGTGGGTATGCCTGTTGATACCTGGGGGTATACCCATGCTATTGCCTAGAAGTTGAGTATCTCCTTCTGTTCATTTGCAGGGCTATCACCTCAGATTCTGCATTCACTCCACACCTCCTCATCTCCACTCTCTACTCCAGCCCCTTCCAACCTCCCTGACCCACCTCCTGATACCACTGAGATCTGTCTGCTCTGGATCCTAACAAGATCGGCTGGAGCACCTTGGAAAACAGCCTTCAGACTTGACAGTGTCATCTACCTTCCCTTGCCCAGAGTTGCTCCATGTGCTCTGTGCCTCCATTCTTCCCTACTCCTCTGCCTCTACATCTCTTCTGACCTCATCAACTGCCGCCTAACAGTCCTGACCTCCGCCTGCTCCAGATCCTAACCTGATCAGCAGGAGTACCTATGAAGCATGATCTGCTCAGAAAGCATCGACCCCCATTCTCCATCCTTCCCTGTTCACTCCCAGAGTCACTTGAGGTGCTTTGTAGCTCCATTTCCCTCTGCCCTTCCTCCGTCCCTCCTCCTGGAGCTGCTTCTCATGCTCCATGGTACTCCACCTCCCTCCAATACCTCCATACTCTGGCAATTTCCACCCATTTCCTTTTCTCTGTCGATGCTGGGATGTTGACCCAAAGAGGGGGGTAGAAACTGCTTTTATGCTTCCCCACTCACTCCTCTCACCCCTCCTCACTCTACCCTCAGCCCTCTGCACTCTCCCATCCAACTCTGACTCCCTCTGCCCCTCTGACTCTCCATAGAGCTCTTTCACCTTGAGTTGCACCAAAGTGCTCAACAGTGCCTCCTGGTGGTCAAACACATGATTCTAACAAATCAGCATGTCTTGGATCTCCTGAAGCACCCTCAGAAGGGCTTCATCTGCCCCAGACCCTGACCCACTTCCCTCTACCTCCAGCCATGCTTTCTTCTGTGCATGCTTCAACCCCTCTGGTGCCTCCATCTTCTTCTGCTTCCAGTGCTTCAGCTTCTCCTCTCCTGGCCTCTTGCATCTTACCTTTGTGTCCTGACATGCCAGGCATGATGATGACTTGCCAGGCCCAAGCTTGCACTTGAGGCCCTGGTCCCCGCACCTCCAGCAATCTGCCAGCTCCACCACATGCTTCTTCCCCTTTTCGAAGCTTGGACCTGCCTGCTCTAATCACCCTCTGTCAGTCATCCTCTGCCTGATGGCCTGTGCACTCACCTGCCTCTGTGCCTCTTCAGTCACCCTCCTCATGACTTCCTCTGCCACCCTCTGAGCCTCTGCCTCTGCTCTCTGGCATGCCTCCTCCTCTGCCTTTCAGTGCACCACCTCCTCCTTCCTCATCTTCATCCACCTTTTCTGCTCCACAGCCTTTGCCTCCCACATGGCATCACTGTTATCCTCGTACTCCACAAGATTCACATCAGACCAAGATTTGATGTTGTCAATTCTGGACATGATCATGGTATGAGATCAAGCCACATTTCAACTCCACCAGTGACTTTATACCCTCCTTTGAACTCCAATGCTGACCAACTCTATTCTGTTCTAATGGCCTTCAGGGGTTCAGGCCTAAGAGGGAGATACTGTCATATCCAATCCATCTGACTCAACTCTGACCTCCAGAACACAACTCTGCTTGTACCTCTGGTGCACCCTCTGTTAAATATGCAACTCCATTCCTCTGGACATTTCTCTGATTTCCTTACATATGTCTCTTGTTCTGTATTTAGTATAGTCTTGCCTTTCTGTACCATCCAACGCTGCGTAGCACAGCTCTGGCATATGACTCTCTGACATATATGTACTCTGACATTTGTATGTAGATACCTTAGCCTGAATATCATCTTACACTCCTTCTCTGTTCTCTCTCTGAGTTCCTTCAATATGTCTCTGACCAAGAAGGCCATGACAGTGCATGGGCACAACACACAAGTCCTGTGCCAAGCCTTCACCCCTCCAGATGTGATTCTCCAGACCTCTGGCCATCTCCGGCCATTCCTCCCCTTTGACCTCCAATCTCCAACCAGAGTTTGAGTGGAGGAGATCTGGTCTTAACACTAAGGTAACCTGTATGTCCTCAGTAAGTCACTGAGAACTAAGTAAACTAGCTACTGTCCGATGTAGGGTATGCTTATGTAAGCTATTGAATTCATCTATGTGGAATATATCTAACAGTAACAATATTCAAACTAAAGAATACATGAGGGGATTACAGGAGTTACAGTGACTCCAAAAACTGTTGCAATGTTTGCTACATTTAGAGTGTATGTAGTGTACTGGCTATAACCGTGGGAATCTCGCTTAGCGTTGGTGAGACTAAATATAGTACACGCTCCCGGCTATGTAACGGTCCATGGATCACGTGATTTGGTTTGGTGGTGCCGGAGATATGGTCATTGCAACAGTTTTTTCACTTTTGTGCAGGTACATGTATTCTCCATTAAATGACATGATATTTGGGTTTCTTTGGTCATACAAACAAAGTTATACATATAATGATTGTGTTTGAGTTTAAATATATTCACACTCCTCTTTATTTGTAATCACTATTATTATATATTCTACCTTTACTACCCAGAAGAATATTATTCTCTCTATGCTTGATGCTGGTCACTCTGCTTGCTTCCACTGTTGTAGACTGCTCTACTATATCCAGAATTTGGAAAAAATGAGCATTTTGAGCTTTTAAAGTCTTGTGGAGGTCATCTAATCAAGCTTTTCCCTATTAATATTCAACACACTATGTATTTGATTAGGTCAATAATGCTATTTATGATATCAAAACCATTTCTAATACCATCAATACATCCCTATTCATCAACATAGTTCTTAATCATATGGAAAAGTCTAGTATAAAGGCTGTAGTAATCAAGAAATGCCCTCTCCCTTCTATTAAACATTACAAAGCTTACTTGAATTTTGCTTATATGCATTAGAACTGGACTTGAAGGAGATTATATGGTTATAAGAGACTAAAATAAATCATATGGTGTTGGGTGGGTGCAATTGGGGCCAGAAAAAGAGAGAAAAATGGCTTAATGATAGATTAGCAGATAAAGTTATCAAGTATGGGACAGGTTTCTTGATTACCACAGCCTTTATACTAGACTTTTTCATATGATTAAGAACTATGTTGATGAATAGGGATGTATTGATGATATTAGAAATGGTTTTGATATCATAAATAGCATTATTGACCTAATCAAATACATAGTGTGTTGAATATTAATAGGGAAAAGCTTGATTAGATGACCTCCACAAGACTTTAAAAGCTCAAAATGCTCATTTTTTCCAAATTCTGGATATAGTAGAGCAGTCTACAACAGTGGAAGCAAGCAGAGTGACCAGCATCAAGCATAGAGAGAATAATATTCTTCTGGGTAGTAAAGGTAGAATATATAATAATAGTGATTACAAATAAAGAGGATTGTGCATATATTTAAAATAAAACACAATAATTATAGGTATAACTTTGTTTGTATGACCAAAGAAACCCAAATATCATGTCATTTAATGGAGAATACATGTACCTGCACAAAAGTGAAAAAACTGTTGCAATGACCATATCTCCGGCACCACCAAACCAAATCACGTGATCCATGGACCGTTACATAGCCGGGAGCGTGTACTATATTTAGTCTCACCAACGCTAAGCGAGATTCCCACGGTTATAGCCAGTACACTACATACACTCTAAATGTAGCAAACATTGCAACAGTTTTTGGAGTCACTGTAACTCCTGTAATCCCCTCATGTATTCTTTAGTTTGAATATTGTTACTGTTAGATATATTCCACATAGATGAATTCAATAGCTTACATAAGCATACCCTACATCGGACAGTAGCTAGTTTACTTAGTTCTCAGTGACTTACTGAGGACATACAGGTTACCTTAGTGTTAAGACCAGATCTCCTCCACTCAAACTCTGGTTGGAGATTGGAGGTCAAAGGGGAGGAATGGCCGGAGATGGCCAGAGGTCTGGAGAATCACATCTGGAGGGGTGAAGGCTTGGCACAGGACTTGTGTGTTGTGCCCATGCACTGTCATGGCCTTCTTGGTCAGAGACATATTGAAGGAACTCAGAGAGAGAACAGAGAAGGAGTGTAAGATGATATTCAGGCTAAGGTATCTACATACAAATGTCAGAGTACATATATGTCAGAGAGTCATATGCCAGAGCTGTGCTACGCAGCGTTGGATGGTACAGAAAGGCAAGACTATACTAAATACAGAACAAGAGACATATGTAAGGAAATCAGAGAAATGTCCAGAGGAATGGAGTTGCATATTTAACAGAGGGTGCACCAGAGGTACAAGCAGAGTTGTGTTCTGGAGGTCAGAGTTGAGTCAGATGGATTGGATATGACAGTATCTCCCTCTTAGGCCTGAACCCCTGAAGGCCATTAGAACAGAATAGAGTTGGTCAGCATTGGAGTTCAAAGGAGGGTATAAAGTCACTGGTGGAGTTGAAATGTGGCTTGATCTCATACCATGATCATGTCCAGAATTGACAACATCAAATCTTGGTCTGATGTGAATCTTGTGGAGTACGAGGATAACAGTGATGCCATGTGGGAGGCAAAGGCTGTGGAGCAGAAAAGGTGGATGAAGATGAGGAAGGAGGAGGTGGTGCACTGAAAGGCAGAGGAGGAGGCATGCCAGAGAGCAGAGGCAGAGGCTCAGAGGGTGGCAGAGGAAGTCATGAGGAGGGTGACTGAAGAGGCACAGAGGCAGGTGAGTGCACAGGCCATCAGGCAGAGGATGACTGACAGAGGGTGATTAGAGCAGGCAGGTCCAAGCTTCGAAAAGGGGAAGAAGCATGTGGTGGAGCTGGCAGATTGCTGGAGGTGCGGGGACCAGGGCCTCAAGTGCAAGCTTGGGCCTGGCAAGTCATCATCATGCCTGGCATGTCAGGACACAAAGGTAAGATGCAAGAGGCCAGGAGAGGAGAAGCTGAAGCACTGGAAGCAGAAGAAGATGGAGGCACCAGAGGGGTTGAAGCATGCACAGAAGAAAGCATGGCTGGAGGTAGAGGGAAGTGGGTCAGGGTCTGGGGCAGATGAAGCCCTTCTGAGGGTGCTTCAGGAGATCCAAGACATGCTGATTTGTTAGAATCATGTGTTTGACCACCAGGAGGCACTGTTGAGCACTTTGGTGCAACTCAAGGTGAAAGAGCTCTATGGAGAGTCAGAGGGGCAGAGGGAGTCAGAGTTGGATGGGAGAGTGCAGAGGGCTGAGGGTAGAGTGAGGAGGGGTGAGAGGAGTGAGTGGGGAAGCATAAAAGCAGTTTCTACCCCCCTCTTTGGGTCAACATCCCAGCATCGACAGAGAAAAGGAAATGGGTGGAAATTGCCAGAGTATGGAGGTATTGGAGGGAGGTGGAGTACCATGGAGCATGAGAAGCAGCTCCAGGAGGAGGGACGGAGGAAGGGCAGAGGGAAATGGAGCTACAAAGCACCTCAAGTGACTCTGGGAGTGAACAGGGAAGGATGGAGAATGGGGGTCGATGCTTTCTGAGCAGATCATGCTTCATAGGTACTCCTGCTGATCAGGTTAGGATCTGGAGCAGGCGGAGGTCAGGACTGTTAGGCGGCAGTTGATGAGGTCAGAAGAGATGTAGAGGCAGAGGAGTAGGGAAGAATGGAGGCACAGAGCACATGGAGCAACTCTGGGCAAGGGAAGGTAGATGACACTGTCAAGTCTGAAGGCTGTTTTCCAAGGTGCTCCAGCCGATCTTGTTAGGATCCAGAGCAGACAGATCTCAGTGGTATCAGGAGGTGGGTCAGGGAGGTTGGAAGGGGCTGGAGTAGAGAGTGGAGATGAGGAGGTGTGGAGTGAATGCAGAATCTGAGGTGATAGCCCTGCAAATGAACAGAAGGAGATACTCAACTTCTAGGCAATAGCATGGGTATACCCCCAGGTATCAACAGGCATACCCACACCCATACCCAGGATATACCTGTACCCACCATGTGGGTATGGGTACAACTGGTGGGTTAGTGGGGGGTATCACATGGGTTCAAAAACCCATGAGTATACCCACAACCTGTAATATGGGACTAATAAATCAGTGGTATTGCAGCCATCTACAGACTAATAGAGTCCCATCTGTCTTCCATAGCCTCGATCCGATCTGTTTGACTGAATGGCCTTCTGGCCCTCCGTCTCGATCTGGTATGCTCATTCTGTTGAAGCGCTTGTTTCTGATGCTTCTAGGGCCTTCCTTTGACCCATGGACATCCTCTGGTATGTGCAGTTCGCCATCTAGATTGTCCTCCTTGATTTGAGTCTCTGCTAGTGAGTCTTTCTGCTCCCAGCACTCCTGGCTTCTGACTGATGTGTTCTGTGGTCCCTTAGGTTGATTCATAGGGTCCTTGTCATGGTCTGGTGCTCCTGACGTGTCCGCTTTGTCTGCAGTATCTCCAACATTGAAGCTTGCAGATATAACCTGCTCCCCCTCAAGCTCGGGGCTTTGGGGCTCTTCTGGTCAGTTCATGGGCTGGTTGGATGGTGGAGGTGGATGCTTGTGGGGTTCTCGAGGTATGTCATCATCCTCCCATGAGGTCCGCTGAGTGTCTTCTTCAGCACTCGATGTTGATCGCTTGCACTCCAACACACTTGCTCTCTCCCCCATGATCAACACTTTTTGTAGTGTTGTTGTGTCTTTCACCTCGTCCTGTGCTTCTCTGCACACTTCTCTGACCTCACCTTCACCCTCTGCACCTATGCTTTCATGTGTGGCACTTTGTTCCAGTCTGGTGTTGATGTATTCATCTGGTTTGACCTGTTGTATGGTTGCAGGCCATTCTTCACTGTAGGTCCCACATGTGCTTTCCTCTGCACTGACCTTTTGTAGCCCAGCGAGTGGTGGTAGAGGGTAGATCTGTCTGCATGGTAAAAGACTGGGAGGTTGGGATAATAGTGAATTTTTCATGATGTCTTTATAATTGAAGCCTAGATTTTCTATTTTTACCTAAGGTTTGTGATGAAGAGCATAGCTAATTGTTGGAATTAATGAAGGTTAGATTACCTACACTATCTTGCTTGAAATAAGGAAAACCCATGCCATGGGTATGGGTATGGGTGTGGGTATGTCATATCCATACCCATATCCATACCCATCAGTACCCATATCCACAACCCACATGGGTCTGTCATACCCATGCTATTGCCTATCAACTTCTGATGCACAGCAACTAGAAGCCAAGGAGAAAAAGGGGCAAGGGAGTTTAAGTGCTATACTGGGCAAACACAGGCAAATGGTGGACCACAGGTCCAAGAGTTAAGGATGATCCAGGGGAACACAGTGTGACCAGAATGCTGGTAGTGTGCAGAGTGGATCAGAAATGAGGTGGAGGTCAGGAAAAGGGGTGGGGGTGCAAGTGTCATGCAAAGCAAACACAAGCCAGAGAGATCAGACATGAAGTCTGATTGATCTCAAGGGAACCAGAGAGGGTGGTCATCCAGAGGATGGCTGGTTAGGCTGGAATGAGCTTGGAGCTCAAAATTGGAGACTGGGGTGATGTCAGAGGAGTTAGCATTCATTTTACAGTCATCATGCGAAAGGTGCCACTACAGAATCAATGGATTGTTAGTGGGCCAGCTGGTGGTGCTTGACCAAGCATGTTTCTGGAACCCAATGAGGGTATGCATGAAGCATTGGAGGTGGTTTCCCTGAGATGGAGGAGTGGAGTTTAGGAGGTTGGATGTTGAAGTGCAGAGGTCAGAAGTGCAGAAGATGTCAGGAGGGTCAGAGGGACAGAAATGCCATCAAGGCACTCAGAGGGTTATGAAGGTCATAGGTAACGATCAGGAGGGTCGGATGTCAGGAGATGGGGTCAGAGTTGTTAGAAGATGGTGTATCTCCAAACAGATGACAGAGTGGACTGAGGGTGATGGTACCGGTCATAAGGAATGAATGGATGTGCTTGAGACGGAGGTACAGATGGGTGTGGGAGTAGCACAGGCACCCAGGGACATGGTCGGATGATCCACAAGTCAGTCTTGGGTGAACAACTCTGGAGAAAAGTGGAGTTGCTTCAGAGTTGCCTCAGGTGATGAAGGCAGTTGTTCAGATGCCTAGAGAAAGATTTTGAGATCAAAGTCTTGATGTGGATGTGAGAGGTCATGATCAGAGTAGTGACAGTATGTGTGGAAACCTGAATATACTGTTAAGACCAGATATCCTCCACTCAAATTCCAGTTGGAGATTGAAGATCAAAGGGAAGAAATGGCCAGAGATGGCTGGAGGTCTGGAGGATCATGTTGAGAGGGGTGAAGGCTTGGCACAGGACTTGTGTGTCGTGCCCATGCACTGTCATGGCCTTCTTGGTTGGAGACACATTGGAGGAACTCAGAGAGAGAACAGAGGAGAAGTCTAAGATGATATTCAGGCTAAGGTATCTACATACAGATGTCAGAGTATATATATGTTGGAGTGACTGTGAATTAGTAACAGAGGGCTATGTAGATATGTAAGATGGAGGTCAGAGAGTCATATGCCAGAGCTGTGCTACACAGCATTGGATGGTACAGAGAGGCAAGACTATACTAAATACAGAACAAGAGACATACATAAGGAAATCAGAGGAATGTCTGGAGAAATGGAGTTGCATATTTGACAGAGGGTGCACCAGAGGTACAAGCAGAGTTGTGTGTTGAGATTCTGTGAATCGAACACTAGGTCTTATGCTCTGTTAATACAGGCAGACTGTAGTGGTAATACACCATTCATGTTACTAAAAACTTAGGTCAAATATTAAGGCTTGACTGTCACATCAGTCAAACTTAATTAAAGTGTAATCTTAATTACACTTCAGAATCAACCACATGACAATCTAGATGTAGTCTTTATGACTCAGCTATGATGTCATTGGTCTGGAGCTTTCTTAGCTCCACAATGGCTGTGTTGGATCGACCCAGATCCAACTCCACCTATTTCAAATAAGTGGAGCAGCATGACTGATTCTATGATGTCATTCTGACATCATTGACCTTATTCCAATTACATCGCACACAAGTACATACATGTTCCTAGATGTGATAGGCACTGTGATGTAATTAATAATGAAATTCATTTTCCCTCGAGATC
>JBBPTO010002069.1:0-12231 GCA_038094155.1 Pulveroboletus cf. aberrans
GTCGGAAGAGCGTGGAAAAAAAGCGATGCCGGGTGATTCTTTAGATTTCACACCGCCATCTTTTTCCTCCCTCACGGGGCGGCCCACATATCAATCCGATCGGATTCCCTGTCTGAACGAGTCGGTGTGTCAAAAGGATACGGCTGAACCTCTATCTACCCGAACACTTAACGTTCCGCTGAGAACGCACGTTGGCCCGTTCGGAACGCGAGTCGCCTCATCGAAATGGCCTTCACCCTTCGCTCAAATGTGACTGGAGAAGGATCTTTGAGAAGTGCTTCTTCTTCGGCACTATTCACCAGGCCGCGGCCAGATCTTGCCTACTCCTCCACGCTGGGAAGGCATCGCCGGGTCGCGCGACACGATGGTGTACCACTTGGCGGTGACGGCCCGGAGCATGATTCGTCATTCAAGTTGCATGTCTCACTTCAGCTTGTCCGAGTCCGTCTTTCCGGGACGTTGATGACAGCCGATGTCAACTGAACACTTCCTGGACTTCTGCTCTCTGCTTGGCCATTCTAATTCCCTGATTCAAGACCCGATGCGACAGCCCATCAAGAAAAGCATGGCATTCGACTGCTGTCAAGTTCCGTGGTCGTATCACATCCGGCGAGCCCTCGCGCTCGCACCCAAAGATCCGACGCGTGTTGACGTTTTATACCACGGCCAATTTCCCAGGGGTTGACATTGGCAGCACTTTCTTTTTCTGTTTTACTTTGCGGTTTCTGTTGCAAACGAGACAGCGTCTCGCTCAAAAAAATTCTCTCGGCTACTGTAGGTAGTTTTTCTGGATGACGAGTCAGTCATTAAGAAGTAAATTCATTAAAATTCTTGTAATGATGCGGCGCCAAACGCCATCTCAAAATAGCACACTCCCCTGTCAGAAGATGCCACGGGGGACGGGCATAATCGATCTGATAGAATCAAGCACTACATACCAATTGTTGGAATGTCGCGATGAACACCACCGAGGCTCCATAACAATCAAAATGCAATTCCGCAGCCCACATGCTTTGCACTTGAACCAAGTCTCCCTCATGTGTTCGCACGGGTGGCTGTCTAGCTTGTGGCCAACGTCGCGGCGGAATAGCGGCGTTCATTTACGCGATTTCTCGTTATCGAAATCTGCGGATACCTTCTTATGCATAATTATGGGAGGTCTACACCGCAAAATGGAGTGGTTCCGTATGTTTCATACATTTTTCCTGGAACTGGAAATTCGAAGACCTATGCACGTACCGACCCATTCAACCGGGAAAAACATGGGTTCTGTATCTGGCAGCTGGGCGCGCCCAGGTCACGCGCCAATGAGTCCGACAAGGTTCAAAGTGCTGATCAGGACGGTTTGCCTCCAACGGCCAATATTACATTGGAGCACTTACCGTTCGAGGCCGTCAACAGCCGGAAAGACGGGTCGGGTTGACGAGGGCGGAAAAGATATCAAAGTCAAACTAAGCCATCCCCGGACCTGATTCAATCAGAACTGGGTGAGTCACTGCACACACACACACGATGGGGCCCCAGGCTGATTTGAATAACCACTGGAACGTACCTGAGCGGCCTGGTGACCAGCTAAGTAATGGAAACGGCCCCCGACGGAACCTGCCCACGGCAAGGCGGTGCCGTCTGGAGCGGGGCTTACCAGGATTCGAGCACAGCAACGTCAATAGTTCTTTGTTCGCACGAAACGGACTTAGTTTGAAACGGGGAACGAGATGTCGATTACTAGGCCCGTCCTACGCCCCGATCACGTCAAAGGAAGTTCTCCGATTAAAGCTGGGCTTGGTCGACCGTGCATGGCAATACGCTGCGATCTACAAGAAATTTAGCGCCTGGCTGAGCAATGGAGACACTCGGTGGATGGTCCGGATGTTCATCATTTACCGGTAAGTGCGGGTGTGGCGCCCCGAAACGACTGCGCGGTCAAAACGTCGACGTTGCGTAGCATGAACAGATGTGTGATGGATAGGAGATAGAGAGACGTCACAAGACGTCCTCGGAGTTAGCTGTATCTCAAAATTTGAACCTCCGTCGTTTCCGCCGTCCTTGGCGCCACGGGCCGCTCGGCGTCATTCTTAGTCTCACCTCACTTCCTGATCGTTCATAATGTGGAGTGGATTAGCAAGAACATTAGCAAGATATATGCAAAAAATACGTGTACAGTCTCAGAGCGATCCAAAGCATCACTTGGCTTCACATCTGGCAGCACCGCAGTTCCCCGTCCTTACTCTGTCCTCCTGAATATACCCAAAGTGCGCTTGATGACGGCCGTGCCGCCATACGACCGGATACGGAAAAGATACGTGAGGACATACACGGCGCAAATCTGACAGAATGACATCGGAATCGGACCAGTCAGCACAAGATTTGACATTCGATATTCGGGGCTCAGAGTTCAGAGCACCAACGCATAAATTCGACTCACGTTGAACACGATAAAGGCGCAAAACAAGCCCACGTTCCGCCAATGATGCGCATACTGGATGTTGAACTGGGCGTACAGCCACGCATCCGCCGTCCTGGACGAGCAATAGAGACAATCCGACGTTGCGTTCGCGTTCTGGAGGTATCCTCCTGCGATCGAGACGAAGGGCCCGAGATAGGACCCGCAAGAGAAGCCCGAGGGCGGTTGGATCACCGCGAATTCCTGTGCAGCGCATTGAATCGGCTGCCCATGAAGGACTGCGATAATACCGCTCATCAGCACCACAAAGGTCGAAGGCGGGAACACTTACTCTGGGATATCAGTCCCTCGATAAGGTATGTATAGGGCGAGGCCCTGTACATCCATTGCCACCATCCAAGTTGCGAAAACGGTTGGACGACGCCATCAAAGATGAGCACGAAAGAGAAGAGGAAGCTGAACAGGATGCCCGCAATCTCTGCAGTCGGGCTCATCGACGCGATGGCTTGCCCGATTGTGGTGTAGTAAATCGGGAACAGAACCCCGAGCAGAAGGTAAGTATATCCGCCCCGGTCCGTCGGGAAACCGACCGTCCAGTACCAGCAAAAGAAGAAGAGTGTCGACCCCACTATGTTCCACGGTATTTCCACGAGGATCTGAGACGTGACGAGTGCGCTCCACGAGTATATTCTGCTTGGACGTTCTCGGATCTCGTATATGGAACGCAGGTATAGGAAGATGACCTGGAGTTGGTTTGCCAGTGGCACACTCAAGATGAGCGCCATGAATACGGCCTGATGAGGTCACGGCTTCAGTATCTGATCAACGTCGTGATGGTGGATACGCACGAAGAGTTTGTTCTGTGTGCCCTCGAGAGATTCATTGCGTTTAAAAAAGGTGAATCCGATGAGCAGACCACCGAGGATGTTGAGCATCATTTTCGCCATCAAGTAGGTCGGAGTCCTCCAATAATGGCTGAAGTTGCGCATGAGCAGTGTCCATACTTGGTAGAACCAGGGCGTCGCGAATCCAGAACCGATGGTGGCAGAGACCGCCGGTGCGTTATGTCCTTGGGAGACAATGTCGTCGATTTCGTTGTCCACAATGATTTTCTCGGGAGAGTTGACCCAAATTTGATGCCAGTCTACCTTGCTGGTCGCTGTTGCACCAGCGCCAATGACATCGAGGATGAATTCGGCTCTGTTCAAAAGGTTTTAAGCCTGGTCTGCTTGGTCATTCCGATCGAAACGAAGCCATACGCACGGGTTTTCATCGGCACCGCAGTCTCGCGATCCATTCCCTTCGAAATACTGGATCAACGTCGAAGCGTTATGCCCGATGTCACCAAAATAGACAGTTTTGCCACCCTTTTGAAGCAAGAGCAGCCGATCGAAGACTTGGAAAAGCTCGGCGGAGGGCTATAATAGATTAGTGCATGCAGTTCAACAAAACCACATATGTTTGCGAACCTGGTGGATCCTAAGTGACAAATGGAAATCCCGTCAGTAACCCAACGGTTGCGCGTAGCGACAAATAAACCCACGTGCAAAGAATCGCTTGCCCGCTACTTGCCAGGTCCCGTAAGAACGAGACGATCGCCCACGCGCTTTGCGAGTCTAATCCGGAAGTAGGTTCATCGAGGAACAATAGCAGCTTCGGCTACAAACGATGGTTGGGAAACCAGCATGCGCTTGTGAGATATGAGCGCACCTTGGCAGCTAGTTCCACACCAATGGTGGTCCTCTTCTTCATTTCGACACCCAGTGAGCCGACTATCGCGTCCCTGTAGGCCACCAGCCCGCACATCTTCAAGCACCTGTCGACACTACGAACAGAGCCTTAGAATCGACGCTGGCCTGATACGACGGAAAACTCACTAGGCTTCTTTCTCAGCAATCGGAACGCTGAAAGGTTGTCTCATCTTGGCCGAGAACAATAAAGCCTCCCTGACTGTCATCGTCGCAAGGTGCGTGTCCGTTTGCTGGCAGTACCCACTAACGAAAGCTTAGCCTCGTATCATATCACGAAAGGCGGGCAACTTACGTCTGGGCTTGGAAGTCGGGGGGCAAAAGCTTACCATCCACCAATCGAGTTCCTGAAACGACACCGACTTCGGTGCGCTCTGCTAGCACGTTCAAGAGGGTCGTCTTTGAAGCGATGTCAGCCAAACGAAGGGGAACAGTTGTCATGGCATGCACACACCTTCCCAGCCCCGGATTCACCCACGAGTGCGGTGAGCTTTCCTGGAGCGACATAACCAGAGACATCGGCAAGAAGGCGTCGCTCCCCGACATGATAATTCATGTGTTGCCAGGTAAATGTGTTTTTCATCTTGGGCTGGCGCTCCAACGCTTCGCGGGTGCCTTCCTTACTGTCTTTGTGCGCATCCACTTCAGAGGCTGTGGTACTGAGGACCTTTGTTTTTTCCTCATCTGGCTTCGGTCTTTCAGTTTGAACGAGGGTTGTTTTTGATCCTTGCTTAAACAGCATGACAGACGTCACGCCGGCGAGACTGGTGTTGAATTCGGTAAAGATGAGGAGGAGGGTGACAAAAAGAGCAGCAAAAGCGACTACAACCCCAAAGTTCTGATATAACAGAGTGAGCTAGAAAATACAGCAGAACGGGGATGGGGGACCTACCCTCCATAAATGGCTATACGAGTAACCATACGAGAGGTTCAAGAAGTTCATTCCATTGACATACGGATTCCCCGGTACAGAACCGACCGTCGTACAAGCTTTGTTAGCGTCAGGGTAGCTATCATACAATGGACCGCTGGGGACGAAGCTCCCGCAAATCCCGTTGATTGTATGAAATTCGTTCACCATAAGAGCTTCGAATGAATATTTCAGAGGCTAATGGTCCCTTTGAGAGAAGGTTACTTGAAAGAATCAAAGGACTCACATTGATATAGGTGATCCACCGCAGAGCACCAATCATGGAGGGCTGTGGTATGGAGTACCCGGCTAAATGGCATGCATCAGTACGTCAAGTGCGATCTGTCGAGGTTGAAACGCTGACTATACAGGGATACGAGCAACACCAGAATCCCAGCGAATGCTTGAGCTGGGGCCTCCGACTTGAACGCTGCAGCTAAACTGCGAAACAATGCTTTCCCCATAAGTGCGGTGACGAACTCAAAGAGAAGGAATATGCTACGAGGGGGATAAAGTGTAAGCAGTGGGTAGGAGGAAGGTGGGATTACGTACAAGAATTGCGCCGCACTACGTTGAAGCCCAACCAAGAAGTATATGACGATGCTGTATAGACAGATGATGACGAACGTAACCGGCATATCAACCAGAGTGAGTGCAATCGCTTCAACAAATGGGTGGTACATGGCTGCCTTGTAGTGTCGCTGGATGATTGGCCTCAAGGCAAAGAGGGAAGGTATCTCTGACATCGCAAAAAGTGCAGGTAGGAAGACGGCACTGCAAAATCCATCAGACAACTAAATGGGTGGTGAAGTGATAAAGTGATAACTGACAAGAAGATAATCCCACCACGAGAGTAAAATGCTGTGGTACTCGTTGAGAGTTGCAAGAAGGTCGTCCCGATGATGATGGCTTGCACAACGAATGCACTGGATCATCGTCCATCAAAACGTTTAAAAAAGTGCGCCGGAAACTGACCCCGCATTGATGATGAAAAGTGAAATGGCGCCTGTCTGTATCTGAACCCTCCTATTTGTCACGCTCCGGATTTGCATGGGTATGGTAATCATGTATGGGCTTGTCTTTCGCTTATGCTTCGCCTGTTCGGCCGTGGCACTTGCACGATAGGAAGAAATCAGTTCCTGTTTCCCAACGTATTGCTCTCGGAAAGAAGCCATGTCCTCTAGATTCTGCTTCATGATCGACGACTGTCGATAGTATCGCTCGAATCCTTCAGCCGTCGAAGGAACTCCATGCATACCATCTTGCACCTGCCGCCCGTTGGGGTCTGTAATGGAAACCAGAAAATCGGAGGTTGTTTGCCGATTCGCTGGTTGATATCCCATATCGATGAAGTACTGCCTAGCCGCGTTCGCTGGGCCATAGTAGACCATCCGACCTTCATAGATAAGGCAAACCTTGTCAAACATGTCATAAAGCGACTCTCCGGCTTGGTAGATTGAAACAACGGTGGCCACCCTGCAAAGGTTCGTCGCGATCCTCAAAGCATGCACATATTCAACGGCGGTCGACGCATCCAGACCCCGCGTAGAGCTGCAGGATAAAATGAGTACCACAATCATCAAAAACTTTTAGACGTACTTGTCCCAGCACATCAACTTGCTCCGCGTCGCCAACGTTTCACTGATGGAGACTCTCTTCTTCTCCCCACCTGAGACGCCTCGCAGCGCAGCATCTCCCACGGGCGTCTTCCTCACATGTTGCAGACCAAATACAGTCATCACGACATCTGAAAGCTGCATCCAAAATTGCTTGCGAGTCATCCCTTGAACGCGTGAACGGGGAGCGCGGGTCTTTGCAGCAAAGAAGATCGTCTGTTCGACATTCAGCGTTGGGAAATGGACGTCGTCTTCTGGGGAGTATTGAACATCCCCACGATGGTGAAGGCGAATGTCGTCCGGAGAGAACGAGTTGTAGCAGACCTCCCCTTCGACGGCGTGGAAATCATCGCGCAGATTCGCCAACACTTTGAGGAAGGTGGTACACCCCGATCCCGGTCGACCGAGAACGACTGTTTATGACGTCAAATGTCGTGTCTATTCAGCGGTACAATCACATACGAAGCATCTCCCCGGGTCGGACTACGCCTTGAAAACCGCCGATAATGTCGCGCAACTGCGGATGCCGCGCACTTTGTATACCACGTGGAATGTTGATGAGATTCAAAAGTGAACCAAGGGTGGGTTGAAATGATGATGAAGTGCCCTTTCCGACCACACGAAGTTGGTCAAATAAGACTCCAAGCTCGCGGGACTTGATGTCAGCTTCGTCGCGCCTGAAAATCTGGTCAGTACGAAGCGATGGCCTTCTAGATTGCGCATTGCACCTTTTGAGTATGTCCCGCAGAACCTCTTCAAAGTCAAACTCCTCCTCGATTGCCTCGGGCGCCAAACCTTTCTGAGCCCGTGTTTCTTCAAGACGCCGCTCGCTGGGAACTGTAGACCTCACGCTCAGCGAGCGCTGCAGGGCCTCGATCCCTTGTGGATCGAAATAGTCCACGCTAACTCGAGAAACGCGGGATATGGGACGAGGTCGACTAGATCCTTGGCTTCCATGGGAGTTTCTGTGGTCTGTCTGACCCTCAGAGGCGCCAGTGGGTATATCAGCTTCCAGCGATACATTGACTGGGTTGGATGGCGGTTGTGAGCCTTCAGCGGTCTGAGTTTCGTCGCCGTGCGACATGGGGGCGACTCAATCGCTGCTCAAGGAAAAGGTGAGGAATCCTGATGGGAATGGCGGAGACTCCTTAAATCCAGATCTAGAACCCGGACATTGCGTTGCCAATTCAGACTGACGAACGCCTTACCATGAGGCATAGGTATGACGGATGAATAATGATTAGTCATAAGCAGCACGTCAACTGCGGCCGACTGCGACTCGTTCGGCGTTCGATCATACTTGATGATAGGCTAACTCTTCCAAGACAATGGACGCAACGCGTCTCAGGTCGGCAGAGTTTCTCCGGACTCTCACGCCCCCGTGAGTCATAACAGATGACTTTTGTAGTTTCATCCCGTGTCTCCCCGGCAGTGCGATGGACAGCCGTTGACGAATCTAAGCGTCCGGCGGCCACCCGTCTAGCCGACTTTTCACTGTCACATGAGCAAACGGACGATAGGAGAGTCATCAGGTGGAGGACTCAACCTTGGGTAAATACTATTAGCTTTGATTCCGGTTGACCTACCAATGCCCGGTTGCTGTCGATGATGAGCGCGGGGTGATTCTTTTGCCCTGCGACTTGGTCTATTGTTTCGCAAATGGAGCGCTTGAAACGAACATCGAAACATGACGGAGATCATGACGAGAATTAGAGCGCCACATGACGTGCTAAATTCCATCCAAAGACCAAACGACTCTAAAACAAAAGAAATTGTCAACACAAGGCTGCCCGGGACCAAAACTGAGCAAATGGATTGTATTTTTTCTCGAAGCGCTTGCCATAGAATCTTGTTGGCACGACGTCCAAACAAGTCTTGGCGTGAAAATAAAGTTCGAGCATGGTCCAGCGGAAATAATTCAGTGGATGCAGTGCAAGAGAATCGATTACGCAGATGACATGTCTCGCTGACATGGTACGGGCAGCGAACTACAAGAATAAAGCTAGAACAATGCACGTTCGTTAGTCAGCGCGAAGTACTAGAAAAGGGACGTGCCTGCATCATTTTCGATGTTGTGATGACAAGGTCGCACGAAAACGAGCTTGCGCAACGGGATCAAAGACTTTGCGGCGCTCCCAACTTCTCTAAGTATCCGCCTGATCCGTCCCTAAGAAGTGTTTGGGGTGTTTCAGCAACTACCTGAACTGGACGATACCAATGGTATATATCTCACGCCGAGACTTATTGGAGGAGAAAACGAGCCGTCGTCCACGTTTGTTGCACCGGCCCAATTCATATTTTCCGTAGCACCAATCTGTGATAGGTGCATCGCCGAGTCTATGGAAAACCTCTGATGACCACATTTAGCGTCAAGTTCCTTGACTTGATCTAATCCTTGACTCACAGGGACAAAACTTCGAAAGCGCTGGGGAGGAGGATCCCTGGTGTCGACGTGATAAGCGTTACTGCCATACTGTTCATACTAGTTGTTCGCCGGAATTCATGAGCTGAAGATGTGCTACTCCTTGAAAGATTTTGGGAGATGGCTCACCTCCGAGTCATTCCTGGCATACATAAAGCTTGACGATGCGCCATAAGGGTGGGGAATCATCCTCAGATGCAGGACATGAGGTGCAAAAGAAGAGAAGGGTGTTGACGATCCTGAAACTTCAGTTAGGAACTCCCCGATCCGCGCAGTTGGCCAATGGATTCCCGAATTTGCGACGCTAGAGACCGCGGCGGTCCTAGTAGTAGAGTACAAAAGGACAGAGCTCGGAGTAACAACGGGCGTGGGTGCGACTCGTAGTAAAGGAACGACGAACGTTGGTAGGGTCGCTGATGCGACTCGGACGGCCGCAGCCACTACATGATCAAGCGAAGTTTTCACAGCCTAAGCCAGAGAATCGGTTCAACTTCGGATCCAACCTGAGGAAGGTGTGCCTCACTGGCAGCTGGTCTCCTTTGACGTCACAGGCCCGGCCCGCTACCATTGCAGCGGTAGACATCATTGTCGATCAAGGAAGGAGCTCTGTTTCACCACGCCCGTCAATACTTTTCATCGCAAACGCAAGATTCAGATAGCACTACTACGATTCAGATTCTACTAGTACATGGCATAGGCGGAAGTTAACGACCCGCGGCATTCGACTCGGGCCCACACGGAAGCATTTCAAGCTCAAATGTTCACGGCCACGGAGTCGTGTTAACGAGATGTCGGTGCCTCCCAGTCCCCGAGGAGGTCTGAGGTAGTGATCGCAGTGCGGTTCGACACAATCACTGCCTCGGGATCGTCGATATCTGAATTGTCGATCAATAACCTGACAATGTGCTGTCAAGAGTCCTACTGGAATAATACGTGGACGGTCATAGCGAATATTTGTGACGTGTGTCACCGATTGGGCAGCGCCTTGGCCGCCGGCTCCATAGACTCTAAACAGACTTCGATCAGCGCTGACATCGCGCGACTGCACTCGGATATCTTCCGCGAATCCGAAGATCAAGGCACTTCGGCATCATTGCAACTTGTTCAGTTCTTTCTCCCGTGAACATGCTGTGTATGTAGGACCCGCGACCTTCACGAAGACGTCACGACGGGCCGTCGATCAATCAGCCTCGTGGCCTTTTGTTGAATCAGAGGTGGAAATCCCCGGGTTCGTTTGGAAGACTCTTCCGTGGCCCGTGATTATGCGCCAAGTCTACCGAGTTGACCATGTACGCTGACACTACTCCGGTGGACATGATGGTCTCATTGTGCAGGTCAGCGGAATGGTGGGAGATTGTACTGAGCCACCGATATAGAAAGGTTGTCGGGCTAGGAGGAGATCCAATTCCAAGTCACGACACGAAGCCTTGGCGGGCTACCGGTAAGATGGTCTGCTTCCCGCCCTATGGAGTCTCTATGACATCACAAAGCTTCAGCTTGAAATGGGAATTCCGAAGGCTTTCAAAATTCGCCATTCGTATCCTCGCCAATGTTCAAGATCAAGGAAGTCTGCGTCATCTATGACGACCATTCTACACGGTCAAGTGGTAATTGCTATCGAGGATTCAGATGATCCCTTTTCCTTCAATACAGGGTGAGAAATGTTCTCGATGGCATCAACGCCGTCTCGGTCCTTCCCTTTATAGGATGACAGTATAGAAGCCACGGCTTTCACATGTAAGTTTTTGGTCACCCAGGTACTACGTTTAACTGACTGTGTATCCCCGATACTCTAGAAAGTGACGCTCTCGTCGTCACCCCTAAGCTGTTCATTAGTCAAGGAGTACCCAAACAGCCAGCGGGTTGGCATTACGTCTTATTTTCAGTACTAGGATGATACTAGTGTTAATGGAATCCTACTATACTAGTTTTGAAGATCGAATCTGACCTGTTGCACGAGAAACAAGCACATCTCTGGGGTAGGATCGGAGAACTCAAAAAGAAAGGAGCGGATGTAAGTTCTACCGTTGTATGATCCATTTACTAAAATCGCATCATCGGTCTACATTGACGGTGATTTAAGAATATCACTTGACAAGGGTGCGAGTAAAGCTTGCGGATGCACTCGGCACAAGGTTTTGGGGTGCCTTCTACGTCCAACGGCGAAACCAGTGGAACTGGAACCGAATGTCAGCGATAGAACGTCCAATTCAATGCTGTCTTGCTATCTTACCTATGTGAACGAAATCCAGTTCGCCATTGGGGCAACCATGCCGCTCAACAAGCTAATCGTGAGCAGATTCACAGAACCATCAAGGACATTCCCAGCGGCACCACCAGGAACCGCCCTGAAGAAAATCTTCGCTTGTACGGCGTCGTTGGAAAGTGATACCTAGACTGGACTGTCTGCACTTGGACGGCACAATCGGGCGCTGTAACGAACGAAGTCGTTAGTCGCGAATTTTCATCTTTTCTTTATGGCACAGGTAATACTACCATTCTCTCGAACCGAATCACAAGGGAGTAAGAGGTCGAGTAATAAGAACAACCCTCCTGGCGCGAGGGGCAACGTCGTACGAGCAAGACTCCTTTGGCGCAGCTATGTTCGGTCTAGTTGAAACTGCTACACCACCCGTTCGATTCCTAAAAAATACACTGCTTGCTAGCGATACATTGTGCTAATAATACATTTTGGCTAGAAACACAGAGGATCTTACACCGCATCGTTTTTTTCTTCTTCTTTGCACCGCAATAATTTACCAGACAAGCTGACCACTGTCAAAGGGTGAGTTCGTCCGCCAACGAGAAGAAAGCATCAACGATACGTACCCGTCCACGAGGTAGTCACCGCCAGTCATGTAACTGGCGTGGCGAGAAAGGAGGAAGAGCGCCTGACCAGCGATCTCGCGGGGCTATGGGACGGGGGGAGAAAAAAGTCAGCCGCGTTCACATCTGCACGCCGAAATCGCGTACCTCGGCGAAGCGGCCGAGGGGAACGTTCTCAGCCTGGTGCTGCCTGATCTTCTTGTCCATGCCCTTGGTCTGGTCGGTCTCCACTACGACCGTCGCCTCGCGTCAGCGCGAGCACGTGTGATGAAAGCAGAGCGACGAACCGTAGCCAGGGGAGATGG
>JBBPTO010002070.1:0-12230 GCA_038094155.1 Pulveroboletus cf. aberrans
CGTCACAGCCAATCGCGTCAAGGCCGAGTACATGCGAGCAATCGGGGACCACTGAATTATGTAGGACAAACATACACCGGACATTCATTTTGTTGCCGGGCAGTACTTCGCCTTTCTGGTGATGTCGTCCACAGAACTCAAACCCATTGTCTTGTATGATATTCCCTGCCTTACCCCGGGACGCCCCTGGTCCCCTAATACCATGAAGACGAGGTACGTCTTCCATTCTCGCTACCTAAAGCCTTCACCCACGTCATCAGGTATTGCCTCGGATACAAACAATTGCCTTTCACCACCGTCTGGGTCGAGTTCCCCAACATCGCAGGGCTGATCCAGTTCAAAGGCGTCACTCAGCCACCATACACCCTTCCTGCGATCGAGGACTCGAACACGGGCGCATTCGTCGTCGAATCCCTCGCGATCGCAGCCTACCTGGACGAGTCATACCCGGAGACGCCCAAGGTGCTGACACCTGTCGTGCATCGTACACTCGGAGGGCTCTCTGACATCTTTTCCTTCGGATCCACGGGAGGCGCGCTCGCAGACCCGACAGTCGCGCCACGCCTCGTGTTCCTCGTCTTGGCCGGAGAACGCCTCAACCCGGTCAGCAAAGCGTACTATCACACCACGCGTGCTGCGCGCCTCGGTGAGCGGTGGACGACGGTTGTTGATGCTTGCATGGCTGGTCCGGAAGGCCGTGCAGAACGCGTTCAACATGGCGTCGAGGCAATCAGGGGTGTATGGCGCAAGGTCACGACGCTGTATGCCCATCCACCCGAGCAGGCACCGGTGGAAGGGAACAAGCCCGTGCCTGGTCCATTTGCGCTGGGAAAGGAGCCCTGCTTTTTTGATTTCGCAGTTGCAGGGAGGATCAAGTTCCTGCTGGAAGGCCTTACCCCATCCGAGGCGGATGAGTTGAGGATCTCAGAGGGGGACAAGTTGTTCCAGCTGGTGGAGAACCTCGAGAAATACTACAAATATTAAACGGTACGGTCGCAGAACTTGGATGTAAACTATTGTATTTGATCAAATACTGACATTCTCTAAATCTGACATAACCGAGGTGCTGGAGCGGATGGGTGGCGGGTAAATTTTATATTCATGCCTGGACAGCGCACAAGGGTAGGAGATTTTCCTCTGACCCTGACGGGAGAATGTTGTGCGCTGCTGTGCCTGCACCATCAGACATTAATGTTACGCGAGACACATGAAACACTGACATTGTTTTCCGTGTGTACATCCGTGTCTCCGACTTTCATCTCCGGCCCTTGCTACGGACTGCGGCGCAACTGAGGTGTGACGCAGCCTTCGTGAGTGCGGAGATAAGATTGGTTGTTCGAAAGGTTAACACAGCGAATTTTGGGCCGCGAACCTGTCTGTGCGTCCGTCGGAGGCCCTCTCCGAGGATTGGGGCCGGACTCGCAAGTGCGACAGAGTATGCCCTGGGACAAGAAAGGGAGCTGGATAGATGCAGTTTCGAGCCTGTGAAAGCTCCCGTCAGGCCTACCCCGACCGGGGCCGTACTTTTAATTCTGATCTTATTCGCCTCTTGGTTCTTGGTCACATGGTTGCGTTTCATGCACATAAGTACGACTCGTGTTTGGACATGCATGAAGAACAGGAGGCGATCGGTGGCAAAGACGTCTTGTATTTATAGCCACGTACGATAACATCCGTCTGGTAAACGAAACAGGCGGCCCTTTTCCACGCGTGCAAGCGTCAAAAGCGTCCTGGAGGACCGACGTTCTTGAGATGGCACTGGAAGATATTGTGTACTCGGAACAATGGCCATCTGATGGTCATCGTCCTCCGAAACGAAAGAAACAAAAAAAAAAAAAGGAAAAACGCGACTGTACCCGGAACTGAAACACATTCCATCTCCACACTTCTCCCGCCGTTAGTGCTGGTCGTATGCTGTTGCGACTCTCAACGCCTTCCGCGGTACGGCACGACGTGAAACCAGTCATTGGTAGAGCATGAACTTGAAACGGACGATAGGCTGGAGCAGATCAAGACGCATTCCCACGTTTCGGCGCGTGGACCCGTCCGATGATTAGCGTCCTCGTTTGTCGCGCGTCGAGATGGCAAAGACTCGGTACGTGCTCGGACTCGATCGGATGCGCGAAGGTTCGGGTCGCCGTCCACGCGTGTCCAGATTTGGGCGTTCCGTCCGCGAGCGAGGGGTACGAACCATTGAATGATGAACGTCCATTCAGACTCGTTGGGCGTTTCGATCGACATGGTCGATGACCCGGCACATCGTACGACCGTGTTCGAGCTCACCGCCGTCAAGCTCAGGCACGATATCGGGAGAGGATACTTGCAACCCAATAATCTGGTGGCTTTTGCGTGCGCAAGTCTTCCTTCCGTCGTGTCCTAGGTGGTATACAATGTACAGAGACCAACGTGAAATACTCCGTGCAGTTTATTGATAATAGGTCCGGTTCGATCTCCAACATTCTGACCCGTTCCTCTTCTCCAGTGGCCATCTCTGGCCCTTTGGCACTCATAGTAATAGTAATCTGCCGGGACGACTCGTCTGGGTCAATCCAAGTGTTTCTTGGGGACCCGCAACAGATGTATCGATATCACGTACGGGCCTAAATGTGTGCTAAACCTGTAAACAAAATCTGAAGTTTAGTTTCCTATTCGCGCGCTCACCGAACTCCATGTTCCGTCTAGCGATCAAACTGTAGTGGTAACATGTAGTTCGAGCGCCTGCTTCGTCTCGGCCGAAATGTGATTGCAAACAGTAAGTCTTTAACCGTTATAATTCACTAATTCTACCGAATATGGATGCAAACCTGGCATAGCATGCAAAAAGCTCGACTACCGTAGTTCTAGTGATCTCCAAGCTACTCAATGCTGATCCACTCAACGTGCTCACCCTTTACAGTCACAGCCCTGATGCGGTCCAATAATGCAAACATGTCTATGGTCAGCGCAGATGGGAGTTATTCCCACATGTGCAGTGCATCTTTTGCGTCCTTTGCAGTTGTCGTCACTGCAAGTTTCGCGGGTATTTTTGCACTTTGAACAGATGCACCCATTGTGGTCGCCAGCCGTGCACCATCCGTGCACTTCAAAGTCATCAGGGTCATATGTGGGGGCGCAGTCTGTGATTGCATAAATACGTCAGCACATCGTCATAGATGCAGACCAGCAGGCTTTACTCTTTTCCAGGCAGGTCTCTGGTCCAGTGAAACTAATGCACCTCTTGCAACGACAATCTCGTAACTTGCCATTCGCAGTGCAAGTCCCTGTGGTGTCAGAGGGGTTGTCGAATGTGGCGGGTTTACAATCTGTGGTCGAACGTACAATCTTAGCAATTCACTTCGGGTAGTATGAACTTGGCTGGTATACCTTTCGAGAAGCAATCTATATCTTTATCACAGCCATTTCTTGCCTGCAGAAAAGGGTCATCTTCTAGTAGTTCCGGAAAAGAGATCGTCGTACAAGGTTGTAAGGGGGGTTTCCAGAGGACGTCTGGGGCGGGCTGTGCAGGACGAGGATTAGTCAGCGCTGCAGAAACGGTACTAATGAATTCGGTCACCTGGCCGAATTGACGAAACTCCCAGCTGAGGCCAGAATTATTGCAACGGTGAGAATAGCAGGGAACTTAACGAAGTGCATGGCGAGATTGGTGTGTGTAAGACTCAAACTTCCACTGGCATCTCACTGGGCTTCTTATACTGCGACTTGCTCATTCCAGGAACCACTCATACTAGTAGTTGAAACATGCATCAGACTACCATCATGCTGTTGACCGCCACAGGCGAGAGTCAGTGAATGGTGCAACCATGCTTGGGACACCATGCTATGTCCGATGAGACACCACTCACTGGCAGGCTGGTATGCGACTGAATCAAAAGCACATTGTGCACACCGTCCGGCTCAATTCCGATATTTGCCACTGCGTGCCGGTAGTTACTGAATCCAGCTTTCTTTCCCAGTGTTTCTGGCATCGATGACCGGTTAGTCTGGTGACCAGACATAGCAGTTTGAAACATGCGTTCCCAGCCGTGACACGTTCAAGGTGCGCGTGACCTCGAAGGTTGCCCGGGCCGCATGCCAATGTTCAAAACATACGAATCACGTCAGCGCTTTCGCATCAAGGTCATCCTGTTTAGTACGCTGATATGACGCACCTTGACCAGCTTCAGGATGCTAAGCATGACTTTACCACCAGTCGCATTGCAAAGCAGTCTACATGAAACTGGCTCACTGGGCTGTCACTGACTCATAGCGTTCATCTCGTTCAAGCTGATTACTACTCAGGCCTGTATCAGGTACTTAACCATTCTCCTCGCGCATGTCGAATGAACCTCCCTCTTTCTCTGACACCCGTGGCCTCCCAAAAAGCACTTTGGTTTAACAAGCTTGGAACGGACCTCGTCCTCGCTGGTAACGAGATCATTGAACCCTGTTCTCGTCAAAAATTATGCAGTCGCTCTTAACCCTATGGACTGGTATTTCTCAAAGTCTGGCTTCTTCCTGATCAAGAAATTGAAATTTCCCCTCGTCATCGGCGAAGAAGGTGCTGGTATCGTCGAGAAAGTCAGGGACCGCGTCGAGAACCTCACTGTGGGGGACAATATGTATTTATATTTCATGTGCCACAACACTTTCAAATGCAAGCTAATGTTCTGATCTAGGTTCTACGTAACCAAGTTCAATTTTCAAAGCAGGCACGCGGCGTTCCAAGAGTATACACTCATATCTGCAGACCTCGCTGGCAAGGTATCTGACTTGGTAAACTTTGCGAGGCAGCCATTGCTGACATGAGCCTTGAGATGCCTGACACCACGTTCGACAGCCGCCTCGATTTGTGTCGGCATCCTCTCATTCACAGTGTCCACCTATATCCCAGAACCCCACGTTTTCGGATTCACGCACCCGTTGGAGAGCGAGGGTAGGGTTAGTAAATACGCTAATCAACCAATCCTCATAATGGCAGGCGGATGCTCACTCGGCCAATATGGTGCGTTCACTACAAGCCCGACCCTTCGAATCCACTGACCAGCGCACACGTTTAGCGATCCAACTTGCGAAGCTCTCTGGATTCTCCCCGATCATCACTACGGCATCCTTACACAATAATGACTTCCTCCAATCCCTCGGAGCCACACACATCCTGGATCGCCGCCTATCAAAAGATGAACTGAAGGAGCGCATCGCTTTTTTTTATGTGGTGATACCCCGTTGTTGTATGCCTTCGACGCGATTTCTCTCGAGGACACGCAGAGAGTGGCATATAAATCCCTTGCGCTAGGGGGTAAGTTCACTGAAGTATATCTCCAATTCCTGCCCGGGCATGATCCCGCGAGCGACAAGAGGGTGTTGCATGCTTGGGGGTCGTTCGAGGTAACGGCCCCTGGTGTACGTGATTTTGGACGGCGATTTATGCGCGAGTTGTCTGGTTGGCTCGCCGAGGGAAAGATCAAGGTACAGAAATTCGAATGCTGAATGATGTCAACTACAGCCCGACATGGTAGAAGTGCTTCCTGGGGCTGAATGGTGTAAAGGAAGGATTGAAGCGACTTGAGCGTGGAGATATCAGTGCCAGAAAGCTAATTGTACGTCCTCGAGAAACCGAGTGGATGAGAGTGAAATTGGATTTCCATATGTCACAACACCTATGTCAGGGTTAGGGTTACAAAGCTGCTGAGTGATAACCGGGCGTACGCAATCATCATCGAGTCAAGTTGTGCGCCACTTCAACCATCCCGCCTTCTTTGAAGACAACGACTATCACTTACCGTATCGACCGAAACAAATTCTCAGAATGCTTCCTATCTTCGGAGATGAACGCAGGCGACGCGAGATTAACTTAGGAGGGTCAACGACCGTATCATCTCAAGCGGCAATCTTGGACCAAGCGCGAGCCCGAAGAATGGAGCGGGAGGCGCAACGCAAAAGAGAGGAATGTGCAATCCGCATACAAGCATGGTGGCGTGGTACAAGCGAAGCACGGCGTGTCCGACAGCAGATCCGTCAGGTGTTCCGACAACAGGTTACCGGACTCACAGCGCTGCGATGTCTTGTCCTCGTTGGACGGGACGAGGAACTTCTCAGTCTATGGTCTGATAGAATGTGTCAGGACGATGGTCAGTAACTTGGTCTATACGGCCTGGCACTTGCTCACTCTCGAGGGTTACAGCACTGCTATTTGCGCCTGCGCAAGGTCCTGATCTTGATCACTGGATCACCCTTCTGCGACGTGTCTCCGTTTTCCTGGTTCATTCCATATCAAGTAACGCAGGGTGAGGATTTTGAATACAACGTTGGCAGCGTATGGTCTCATGGTACTTCAGTGTCCCCGCTGCTGTGCCTCATCTACGTGTGCTGTGCAAACTTTTGGACGCGCCGTTGGCAGAGAGGTTCCTCGGTCCACCCGGAAAGGACTTCTCATTGTGCATATCACAGCGGCTTGTGCAAGATAATGTCTACGATTATCTGGGACGCGGTATAATGACCATCGTCTGTCGTCTTCATGTCTCCATTATCAATCACTTCCTCACCTCTTGACAGGGACCTGAGTCCAAGAACAATCCATCGATCCCCCATCTCGTGAAGCTCCTGTATCTCCCGCTGACCCACCTTCCCTCGTCATCCGATTTATTTTCCTGGTCCTTGCGCGGTTTGGTCTCGCACATTTTCGCAATTCCTTTACTTCCTTATCGCATTCCACTCACGTCACTCTCCGAGCTATCCGGACAGCTTCCTCTCACGCGTATGCATGTATTATCATCCTGTATCCCCGACATCATTTCTATAAATTCCACATCATCACACATCAACATTGTTGCAAATCTTTTGGCGTTTACCCCACCACGATATTCCACGCTACCTGTACCGTCGCTGAAGGCTTACCTACAACTCCTTTCTGCCTTGTTGAATGCTTTACCACTCCACGCTTTAGAACCCCCGCTAAACGAGGACTCCCCTACGCCCCAGATCTCGTGGACCGATGACAGTGATTCTGATTCCGAACGGCCTGCCAACACCATCGTTGCAAAGTCTTCCCTTGTTCCCCTTGATCCGCGGACGCGGAAGCGGCTACAAATTCTACCATCTCCGGCCCACTTAAACTCCCTTTTGAAACTTGCGCAACAGCATCCGGAATTACTCTCCGACCTGGTGTCGATGTTCCTGAATCTTAATCTCGTCTGGCCGTCGAGAAAGGACAAGATACTCACAACTCTACTCTTGTACGGCGGCGGAGGTCTAGTGCGCGAAATATACCGCGAGTATGTCCGAGCGACGCCTCTTGGTCGTGATGAGAATCTTTCCTCGCTTATGGGTGTGTGTGCTAGCTACCTTCTAACCACTTGACATTAACTGTCATTAGAACCATCTCTTGGGCAATACTGGCCGCCCTTACTTCTCCTCACCGACTTGTACACGCAATCACTCCTTACAATGGGAGATGATGAATTCTTCTCGGGCTCCCGAACTACACTTACCCTCAACGAGCTCATCCCATTCTCACGCACTTTGTTCAATATTGCGTTTACTCTATACTGGAGGGACGACCAAGCAAAAATCCAGGAGGCAGCTGCCCCTGGCTTTAATCTTTCTTGGGAAGGCGTACGCGAGAGGATAACTAAGTGTTTGCAAGCAATCCACGCACGAGAGTACTGCCGGTATTTCTTCAGTTGGGTGTATTACTGATTTCCCTTCCACAGCTCTCGACGTCCTTTCATGCCCGAAGACCATTGGCATGTGAGCTCTAAAATCGACATGAACTCGTTTGTAGAAGCAGCCGTGTACGTTTCATGCCTTAGTATGTATGTATGAAATCCAACCGCTGTTTTCCAGATACGAGGAACAACAAGTCGACGATTCGATTGTCCCTCGCTCCGGCTCACGTCGACAGTTGGCTTTTCCCAGGTTGTCTCCACGATTAGGAATCCTCAACAACATCCCATTTGCTATACCATTTGAAACCCGGGTGCTCATTTTTCGTCGCTTTGTACAGAGCGACATAATGAATAGAGGCCTAGACAATTTTCCGCGGAGAAGTAGGATGGAGGTATCTATCAGGCGAACAAGCATCGCTCAAGATGGATACGATCGATTGTCAGACGTAGACCTTCGCGCTCCGATTAGCATCACTTTCATTGATCAGTTCGGAGAACCAGAGTGAGTTTCACTCTCTTTCATAGTGTTGGTATGCTGACGCCGCTGTGTCCAAGGGCTGGTATAGACGGCGGAGGAGTATTCAAAGAGTTCTTCACTTCCTTATGCAAGGAAGTTTTCGATACGGATCGTGGACTTTGGCTGGAAAACAAGAAAAATGAGATCTATCCGAATCCTCATTCCTACGCAACGGAGTGTAAGTCAGTGGTGATAAATCATTACTTGGGATGTTCACCCTCTTGTTCTGTCTACCCTGGCGTCCAGCACACAGCCTCAGCTGGTATCGGTTTATTGGTCGCATCTTAGGGAAGGCGCTTTACGAAGGCATTTTGGTAGAAGTGGCGTTCGCTGGATTTTTCCTCGCGAAGGTGAGGACGTTGGGCCATACGTCTCCTGCTTCGCGAGCAACACACTGACGATCCTCGTGCCAGTGGCTTGGAAAACAGAGCTTCCTCGACGATCTCGCGTCTTTGGATCCTGAACTTTACCAGGGACTTGTTTTCCTCAAAAATTATACGGGTAACATGGAGGACCTCTCCCTGAACTTCACCATCGCCACCGAAGGTCTCTCTCACTTAAATTCAGCCTTTTTTCCGTGACTCATACGCGCTGATCGATTCAGAGTTCGGGGTCGCGAAAGCTGTTGACCTTATTCCCAACGGAAACAACGTCGCCGTGACGCGGGAAAATAGGCTACAATACATATATCTCATTTCCCACTACAAGTTGAGCAAGCAGATCAAGTTGCAGAGCGAGGCGTTCTTTGAAGGCCTCTCGGAGATGATAGACCCAAAATGGCTCCGGTTCGTTGTCGAAATATCAATAGGCCAGACGGAGCTGACCGATCGTTCCGTTTAGTATGTTCAACCAACAGGAGCTACAAATTCTTTTGGGCGGCGTGAACGCTCCCGTGGACCTGGATGACTTGAGGCAGCATACTAGTTATGGTGGGCTTTACGACAACGAAGAACCGACCATTCAAGCATTCTGGAAGGTACGTTAAGAAGAATTCTGATGAACATGGCGCCGAATTTTCTTCCGTTTAGGTTTTGGAGAACTTCGATCAGGAGCAGAGGCGGGCGTTTTTGCGTTTCGTCACAAGCTGCAGTCGGCCTCCGTTACTGTGAGTGACAACGGTTGCATGAACACCGGTTCGATGCATTGCTGACGTTGAACGTACACAGCGGATTCAAGCAGTTGAACCCAAACTTTGCGATACGCGACGCTGGCAATGACGAACATCGCTTACCTACGTCGAGTACATGCGTAAACCTGCTGAAGGTCAAACCGATCTTGCCTTCACCTTCGCTGGGCTGACCACGTTCGTCTATGCTCAGCTCCCGAGGTACAAAAGCGAGAAAGTACTCCAAGAAAAATTGCTTCAGGCTATTTCTTCAGGCGCAGGGTTCGATCTCTCATGATAGGGACGCGAGCACGGTGCTCCATGTTTAAGGCTGAGGTACTTCCTCCCTTCTCTTTGAAACGTTTCCATCGTACAAGAGGCACACACTCACGCTTGTAATATTACAATTTGCTGCTCCATTCTTCTATCGGATCCTTGGTCTTCTGAGACTATTCCTTTCCTCGGAGGGCTGTATAGATATGGCTCTCCCCAGCGGTCCCACGGCGTGCTTCTTTAAAGTAGTTGGATATCAGAAAAGCGACGTCTGCAGGAACGGGCGAGCGTGTGGGCGAGCCGCCAAGCTGAATGTTTCACTTCCACGACTTACCCAACGACTGCTCAAAATTCAATCTGGGATCACAGAAAGACTGGTCGGCGATAGTCGGAGTTAAGTTCGAAAGGTAGGGAAGTTAACGCCGACTCACTTGGTATCTCAACCCAAGTTCCTCCTCGCTGAGTTCCATACTACCGCCCAAACATTCAGTGACGCTGAATCCTTCGTCGTTGAGTTCACCCGTGAATTCGAGACTGACGCCGCCCAAGCGAGAGCCACACGCGATATGAACCTTGATGCAGGACGTCAGTTCACCAATGATGGTCCCGAAATGGCGGGTCTTGAGACCCATTCCTGATATCAACGTACTGTCCCCAGTCCTGTTAGCATCGCGAAGGGGGAAGGCTGGGAATAACACACTTTCCATGCATTGGGTCGCACACCCAGGCTACTGGGTGTCTGGACGCCTGAACGGCACGGATGTGGCCGGGAAGATGGTTCTCGATCTTATATCAAGAAAGATGGTCACGAAGGATGTCACAAAATCCGATGAAGAGAAGCAACTACCTTTCCGGCCCCATATCGTGTGATCAGCGTGACACGGCCGAATTCCTTGTTGGGGTTGACGACTAAGGGTTGTAAAACAAGGGGGAGAAGGAGGAGGAAGAATTGTAGTCAGGGAGTCAGTGGAGAAATGAAGACTTCCCTTACTTTCGAGGAGTTGGATCAGTTCGTCGTTACCCATCGATGGGCCAACTTTGATTCCGATCGGGTTGCGGATGCCACGGAAATACTCAACATGTGCACCATCGAGTTGGCGGGTGCGATCGCCAATCCACAAAAAATGTGCGGATGCATTATAGTGATGATTTACTTGCGATCCTGTGGATGAAAACTGGCGGGTGAGGGCTTGCTCATAGTCCAGCAGAAGACCTTCGTGACTTGACCCAGAATGCGTCAGTGTTAACCACATTGCATGCACTAGAAAGAACCTAGTGTAGAAATCAACTTCGCCGAGGACACCCCGCCCGCCACCACGTTCAAACGTCACGCTCTCTCTGCCCGAGTCGACACCAATTGTATGACTGAAGTCCAATGCATCCGAAAGACCTTCTGTAATCTTTTCAAATTCACGTCTAGATATTTTTATTGGGGATCGATCAGTGGTGTATCGGGAATGGCTGAGGACTAACCGCAGGGAAGCTGAGCGAACGTGGGAGAGCGACCAATCTCGCGGATGATGCAAGGAGGCAAAACCCGAGGTAAGTAGCCCACGAACATAGTTCAATGTGGCCGTGGAATGAAAATAGGCACTAGTTCCATGTGAGAAAGAATGTACAATGTATATCCATCACATCTGACCTGAGTAATCGCTCTGGATCTGGGAATCTTTCGTCTGGATCCAAGCTGGTAGATAAGTGATTTGAGGCTGAGGCGACGAGCATACACAAAATGGAAAGACGTTACCCATTAACGTTGTCACCCCTGAATAACAACTCATGAGTAAGAGGACGACACCTCTGCTTAGGAATATTGAACGCGCCGAAAACTAAGAACTTCCTTATCCCTAACTCTTTCCATGGCACAGCTCCTTGGCTTGGCGTATTGACCTGCAATACGACCGACGCGTATCTGTACAGATCTCGTGAGAATGATTGCCAGAGAGCGTGATGCTGCTAACAAGTCTCTAGCTTACAACGGGCAGACGGGCTCCCCAAATCAAAATGAGTGAAAATGAGAGGATCAAACCCATTTTCGCAGATATGTTTTGCTATTGCATCAGGATAAGGAACCCTGTACAGTTAGCGCGAGCGTGCGTTGTGACTTACTGGGGTACAAGCATCAAAACTCTCTGCGCAGTCTCCTGCATGAAGAAGGAATGCCTCATCCCGTTGTACCGCTGCTAACTGGAAACGCAGACGTTCGATCTAATGATTTGAGGGCCACGACCCATTAGCGCTACGAGGTGACATGATAAACGATCAGACAGACCTCGGATGGTGTCACAAGAGGGGGCAGTGTGTTAATCTTTGCTAGCACGCTGTCACGAGTCAGAGTTAAGTAAATGGATCATAGAGAAACGGAGCCGTAGTACGTAGCGAGGTGGTCCGAGTCCGGATATCTGACTGCCTGTGAAGGTAAAACAGCTTTCGGGTTTCAGGATATGACGTGGTTCATTTGATTTTCCCACCTGAGCGGCGTGCTTTCGCCTCCAGGACCAGGGTGACCAACTCGCATTCACGACTTCGGACATTGTTCAAGTTGTTACTGCACGTCACATGAAATGGGGACGGGCAATGCCCTGCCAATTTTCAACTCCGCCCGTGAGCTCGCCACAGGGGAGACATATGTCCCAAGGTTGGGTGTGACATGTACAGGCTTAGAATAAACAAATCACGGAAACTTTGTAGT
>JBBPTO010002071.1:0-12227 GCA_038094155.1 Pulveroboletus cf. aberrans
TTAGCATGGCTACAGAACTCACTGCTGCCACCTTGCCCAAAAAGGCCTCCATCATCCTTCCAAAAGAGTATGAGAACTTCAAAAAAGTCTTCTTCAAAGAGGCCACTGACCATGTACCCCCATCATGACCCTATAACCATGAGATCAACTTCAATGAAACCTTTGTCCCTAAGATAGGGAAAATCTACCCCTTGTTCTCTGATAAATGCAAAGCCACTGAGGATTTCCTCGATGAAAACCTCAAAGCTGGAAAAATATGCCCCTTGAACTCCCCCCAAGCTTCTCCCTTCTTCTTCATCAAAAAGAAGGATGGGAAACTCTGCCTTTGCCAAAACTATCGCTACATTAATGAACACACTGTTCATGATGCATACCCTCTTCCACTTATCTCTGACCTCATCAACAAGCTCAAAGATGCTAAGGTCTTCACTAAGTTTGATGTCTGCTGGGGTTACAACAACATCCATATCAAGGATGGTCACCAGTGGAAAGCTGCCTTTATCACCCATAAGGGGCTTTTCAAACCCACTGTCATGTTTTTCGGTTTGTCCAACTCCCCTGCCACCTTCCAATGGTTCATGAACAATTTCTTCCATGATATGATCGCAGAAGGCTGGCTTGTCATATACATGGACGACCTCCTGATTGCCTTCCCTGACGAAACCACCCACACAGAATGCACCTGCCAAGTTCTTGAACACATGAAGGAGTTGGACCTTTACCTGAAACTGGAGAAATGCACCTTCACTGTAAAACTCCTAGAAACTCTGAAGTGGAACTCCTAAGCTAATAAAAAGGGTGTGAGTGTAGTTCTCAACCCAGGGGATTGCAAAAAGAGAAAGAAAGTGGGTGAGGGCGAATCTGAATGGCTCACTGATGTCCTGAGAGAGCTGGAAAATAAGAGTCTGATTTCTTCCCATTCGGTAGGGCTAAGAAATCAACTATGGAGTTGTCAGGAGTTGATAGGAGTTGCAGGACTTGACTGGAGTTGAAGGGAAATGAAGGAAATCAACTTTGGAGACTTAGAACTGATGGTAGATGGTAATTTGCTTCTAGAACTAAGTTCTATATACAAACTTTTGAGTTTGGGTATTCCTGAGACTGTGAATCAAAAGAAAACATCAAGGAATGAATGTAGACACTAAATAAGGTAATATCCCAATGAGAAAACACAACTCCGACTCATGGATGGCTTGTCTGGAGCATGGAAACAAAGGTTTGGTCCTCTGAAGGTCAGAGTTCTGACTTGAGAAGACGGCCTGTGACTATTGAGTCTCGGAGGAGCAGTGGAGCACTTCAGAGGAACTCAGAGGAAGTGAAAATGTCACTGTAGGGAGTTTAAGTCTCCTACATCGCCACCGCTGAGGTCGAATACCTTGGTCTCATTGTCAAATCTGGTCAGATTGCCATGAACCCTGTCAAGCTTGATGGGATCACATCCTGGCCAACCCCTGTCTCCCCCAAGAAAGTTAGATCTTTCCTGGGCTTTGCCAACTTCTACTAACAGTTCATCCCCAGCTACTTCTCTGTCACCCACCCTCTTCTTGATCTCATCAAGAAGAACCTCACTTGGAACTGGACACCAGCATGTGGCATGGCATTTACCCAGTTGAAGGACTTATTCCTGTCTAAACCTGTCCTCCAACTACCAGATCCCACATGCCCCTTCACCATTGCCACTGATGCATCCAAGTATGTGTCTGGTGTTGTCCTCCTCCAAACTGATGCCAACGGTGATTGGCACCCTTGCTTCTACTTGTCCTCCTCATTCTCCCCTGTCAAAAAAAAATATGACATCTATGATTGTGAGCTCCTAGCTATCCTCCATGCCATCAAAGGATGGCATCAATACCTCTGTGGCACAGCATTCCCTGTCCAGGTCTTCACTGACCATAAAAACCTCACGTACTTCTGCACTACACAACACTTGAACTGCTGCCAAGCCAGGTGGCTTCTTGACCTTGCAGATTATGATCTGAAACTCCGTCACATTCCTGGCAAGCTTCTTGCTGCTCCCAATGCTCTGTCTCATCACCCAGACCTATATCTCTTGTTTGACCCTGACAATGAATCTACCACACTCCTCCCACTGTCAATGTTTGTTCAGCTCATCAATTCCTCCCTCACTTTCCTCATCAAGGATCCTTCTGAGTCAGATTCCCTCATTTAAAAACCCTCCAGTCCATCGCCAATGATGTTTCCATGTCTCTTCATGCCTGTCTTTCTGACTGGCAACACCACAATGGCATACTTCTTTACAAAGATTGCATCTATGTCCCCACCAAAGACCTTCAATAGAAAGTCCTCCTCTGCTGCCATGACCATGAATCTGCTGGTCATCCCAGATATCTCAAAATTCATTAATTGGTTTTCTCTGAGTTCTGGTGGCCTGGTCTAGCCCACTACATTTGCAAGTATGTCAAAGGTTGTGCCACTTGTCAGGCCAACAAGGCCAATACTCACCCCACAGTACCCCTGCTCACATCCATCCATTTCTCTGCCACATGCCCATTTCAGCAGATCTCCTGTGACCTTATCACTGCTCTCCCTGCCACAGCCACCAGCTTCAATTCTCTATTGGTTGTGGTTGACCATGGGCTTACTAAGGGGGTAATTCTATGCCCCACCGTGAAAACTGCCACCACCAAGGGTATCACTACCCTTTTCCTCCACAAAGTCTATCATCACTTGGGTCTTTACAACAAAATCATCTCTGACAGAGGCCCACAGTTTACCTCTACCTTTGCCAAAGAGCTCAGAAAGCTCTTGAACTATGACCTTGCTCTGTTCACCACCTACCACCCAAACAGATGGGAAAACTGAATGTGTCAACCAGGAGATCAAACTCTATCTTTGGATCTTCTATGGCAATAACCCCTCATGGCACAAACTTCTTACTCACGCCAAGTTCACACACAATCACCATCCTCATTCCATAATGGGAAAGTCACCATTTTACCTCATGATGGGCTATGAACCCTGTGCCCTACCTTCTATTGTCCCTGAAACCAAGGTCCCCATGGTCAAAGACTGTCTTAAATCCCTCACAACCTCCCATGATGAGGCCCTTGCTGCCCATGAACTTGCCTGCCAAACCATGGCACAACATACCACACACAAATTCCAACCCTTCATCAAAGGAGACAAAGTATGGTTGGAAGCCCACAATTTGAAATAAAACATCATTAACCCCAAGTTCACCCTAAAATGGGAAGGACCCTTCTCCATCATCAAAGTCCTATCCCCCATCACCTATCATCTAAAACTCCCACCCACCTGGAAGATTCATCTGGTCTTTCATGCTTCTCTGTTATCACCCTATCATGAAAATGATGTACACAGCCTCAATTTCATGAGACCTCCCCTTACCTTGTAGATGGCAAGGAAGAATATGAAATTGATAAGATCTTACATTACAAGAGAACCCTGTCTAACCACCACTTCCCAATCCAATGGAAGGGCTACACTGCTGAAGAAGATTCATGAAATCTGGAATGAAATCTGAAACATTCCAAGTCTGCCTTGATGGAATATAAGAGCTGTCACCCATCTGCTTTTCCCTTAGAACCATCATCCTTGTCATCTCATACACATGACCATGTCTAGTGTTGCCATGGTCCAGTTAACCGGCAACCGGTCTGAGTTTCATTTGGTTTTCACATGTTTTTGGTTTATATAACCAAACCAAATCACATGAAAACCATACTTTCAGTTTGGAACTGGTTCAGAAGTAGTTCATTTAGTTGAAAACAATTTTTTACTAACTAATGTATTGTTGTTAACATTGTCTTCATCACCCCATCCCACACAGCCCATTGGCATTGTCATCTGCATTGTTGGCATGTCATTCCATTGTTGCATTATTGCCCTCTTTGTCCTCTTCATTGTGATGCTGCTGTCATTTTCATCATCACATGCCACCACTGTCATCTGGGATAAATATTTTGCATTGGACACAGTGTGAGAGAGAGACAAGAACACCTGGATTGGGGCTGGCATTGGCACCCATGGAGGTGATGAGCACATGCAGATGCACCAATTGTTCAGGCATCATGCCTAAGGGGAGCAATCTGGATGCATTGTCACTGCCAGTTCTACAAGCCGAGAGGAGAGTGAGGATCATGGATAGCTGGTCAAAGCAAATGGTGGGCAAACACATATGGCACAGCAGACATCTGTGAGGTGGATGTGGCCGGTGTTGATGAGTCCCTTGCATCCCAGACTGGAATGTTGCACAGATCGGCAAGCATTTGGTTGAGATTGTGTGTGAACTCATCATCCTGGTGATATGACACATCCTGCACTGTAAAACTCCTAGGAACTCTGCAGTGGAACTCCTAAGCTAATGAAAAGGGTGCAAGTGTAGTTCTCGACCCAGGGAATTGTTAGATATATTTCACATAGACATATTAGGTAGCTTACATAAGCATACCTTACATCGGACAGTAGCTAGTTTACTTAGTCCTTAGTGACTTACTAAGGACATACAGGTTACCTCAGTAAGAGAGGATTAACAGAGTTCTACAGGGATTGCAAAGAGAGAAAGAAAAAGGGTGAGGGTGAATAGAAATGGCTCACTGATGTCCTGAGAGAGCTGGAAAATATGAGTCTGACTCCTCTCCATTCAGTAGGGCTAAGGAATCAACTATGGAGTTGTCAGGAGTTGACAGGACTTGCAGGACTTGACTGGAGTTGAAGGGAAATGAAGGAAATCGAACTCAAAGACTTAGGACTGAGGCTGGATGGTGGTAATTCACTTCTAGAACTAAGTTCTATGTACAAACTTTTAAGTCTGGGTATTCCTGAGACTGAATCAAAAGGAAACATAAAGGAACAAATGTAGATACTAAATAGAGTAATAACCTGATAAGGAAACACAACTCCGACTCACAGATGACTTGTCTGGAGCACAGGAACAAATGTCCAGTCCTCCAGAGGTTGGAGTTCTGACTCGAGAAGACAGCTTGTGACTGTTGAGTCTCGGAGGAATGGCGGAGGACTTCGGAGCTCAGAGGATGTATGAATACTCGAAGGAAGTGGGAATGTCACTGTAGGGAGCTTGAGTCTCCTACAATGGGTACAGATATGGGTATGGGTATGGGTGTCTGAACACTGTACCCGTATCCGCACCCTACATGGGTAAGGGTATCATACCTGCATGGGTCACTCCTACCCGTGCAGTTCCCTATTTCTATCCACGAGATTTTTCAGAGAGCCGCTTCAAGTTCACACACAAATAGAAGAACTTCCCCATCTCCTCAAGTTGGCTCAACATCAGCCACTGATGCTTGAGCCAAGGTACTTGCAACTCTCTCATCAAAATAACATGCAGATCAACTCAAGCTTGTGAAACGACCCACTACCACCACAGGAGCACCTCATGAGGTTGTGATCTCAGATCATGTGGTGCATTTAATTGCTTACGTTTCATGTCAGGCTCGTGCAGCAATGACCGGTCAGTTGGCCACTGGGCCTGGTTCTCAGCCTGATGGTGGCTCACTTTTTCACGTCCATGCCATTGGACTTGTTGTCTGTGGCCTTTATGTAAGTCACACTATGGTGCAAAGAAATACTCTGACCGGTATACCCCAGGCAGATAGAACCCTTCGAAATATACCTGCTCCTAGCAGTGTGACACAGCAGACCACAATCCAGGCTATGAAGAACCGGGGCTGCTACATCACTGCATCGGGGTCTGAAAAAGGCATCCTGATTGATTCTTCATGGTCGTTTGCTGATGTTGACCAACATGTCTGTTGCCAATGGTTCCCTTGTGTGTTTGATTACCATGACTCTAGAAGCCGAAAAACCTACCCCTCCAACTGGCATCTCTTGACCCACTGCTGTAAAGTAGCAAAAGGACTCGGAATGAAGTCCTAAGCAAATAAGTAGGGTGCGAGTATAGGTCTCGACCCAGGGGATTGCAAAGAGAATGAAAGAGGACTAAAAGGATGGCTCACTGATTGTCCACAGGACACTGGAAAACTGAGTCTGGCTTCCCCCCATTCAGTAGGGCTAGGAAATCAACTATGGTGTTGCAGGACTATGGCAGGAATAGGGGAAACTGGAGGAGAAATGGCTTAGGATTGGTACTCAGTGGAACTAGATGGCTTGCATAGTGATGGTAGGGGAACTACATCCTAATTCGGGCATACCCGAATGATATATAGTAAGGAAAAACACAAAAGAAGACTATTCAACTCTTAAGAAATGGATCTGGTGTGTGGGAAAGTGATCCGGTGTGCAGGAATCTGGTATCCGGTGGACCAGATGGGTATCCTGTACACATGGGTCCAGGTTTGGTACATCGAATTGGAAGAAAACAGTAGGTAAACAGTAGACGGATCAAAAACTGACCTTCAGACAACTACCGGATCGACTCAGATCAGGACAGACAGCAGCACAGAGCGGTCTCAGATCGACTAGAGTGCAGGATGGGGGTTACAGGATGACTAGGAATGACTGGATGTCACTGTAGGAAAATGTACTTTCCTACATCCACAGGGGACTTAGATCTGATATCCTCATCAGGATTGCATGGCCAGAATGGATAACAGATGAGACTCAGATCTGGATGATAATGGTGGATGCAAGGTGAGCTGTGTGGGCCAGGGCATAAAGTTGTTTTTGGCTGGCAGGCTCAGTGTCCAGGTCCAGTATCCAGTTGTATACCCTCCCTGACACACAACACGTCAACTCAGGTCTTGGAATAATGGTGAAAATGGTCTCGAGTGCTGAAATGTGAAATGAGGATGTGGTAGGCGGATAGGTTAGAGTCCTGTAGGGGCGGATAGTGGTGAATCCGAGTGGTCCTGGAATGATAGGAGCAGAATCCTTGTCTCGAGTATATCCTGTCTTAGTGTGAACCTGATTGCATCTGCACTGTGTCTGGGTCCTGGGTCCAAGAATCCAATGGAAGTCTGGGTCAAAATCAAGGAAAGGAGTGGTAAGCATATGGTAACTCAATAGAGAAAGAGAAAAATCAGGAATGGCTCCCCACAGAGGACTTAGCTCTGAACTTGACTTGGAGAAAACTGAAATGAGTGGGAAAATGAAACTTGTTGGAATCCAGTTTCTGGGTGACTCTTGACTGTCCTTTCTACATCTTTCTCCTTTTATCATTCTCAATCCTGTAATAAAATAAGTGGCATGGTACCTCGGCATGCAAAGAAAGTGAAATGTGTATGTATCAGGTAGGAAGGTACTGTAGGTCCATTGTAAGTAAAGTGGATCCAGTGGGTGGGAAAAACAGATCCGGTGTGTGGTAGTATGGTCTGGGCATGGGAAAGCGGTCTAAATGTCGGATTGGATAACTATTCTACTTGGCTTTGGCTTTTCTTTTGAAATGAAGGGACAGCTATCATACTTTGACTGTGTTTTTGTGAGTAGATCACTGGTCGAAACCCAGGGTAAAACAGAGAGGAGAAAAACCTATTGTAAGGAGCAGTATTGTTTGTATGGTGGCAGTATTAGAAATCAGGTGTTGGTGTTGTCAGGGGGTGGCTCTTCATCATCTGGCGCTTCAACTTCTATTCCTACCAACAGAACCAGGTCTTCTTTGACATGTCTACATTCTCAGGTGCTTGATGGTTCAAGTCTCAGGAGGCCTCCTTTGTCTGTTCTTTCATCCTCTATTCCTTCTACTATATCATGAACTGTAGGGAACCAATGTTTCGACCTCGGAAGAGCATCAAAGAGTGAGCAAAGAAGTGTCCGGAGTGCGGGAAAGTGGATTGGATGGGCGGTCGACTGGGTCCGGATCGTGGGAAAAACTATGTGCGAAGTCGAAAGAGCTGCCTGAATGATCAAAAAGAGCATATAAAGGTGGAATAGGTACAAAGAGGACTTAGAGATACTTAGAACTAAAACTTTGACTATGAAGAGGAAAAGTGGCTGGGCGTGAAACCGGGTCCCATGCGTGAGAAACTGGGACCGGATCGCAGGAACGCAGGTCTGAAGTGTCGGAAGGGGTCTTTGGATGCTAAAATGCGAAAATAGCCACTTGCAAGGCTCTTGAAATGTCTTGAAGGTAGGATCCTGGGGGGAACAAAATAAACTGACTGTCCTCAGGAGGACCTGTACTATGGGGGGTCGGATCAAAAGTGGGTAGGTCCAGGTCCGGAACGCAGAAGCTATGGTTTGGCCAAATGAAAAGGGTAACTGAATACTAAGAAATGAACTAAACCACGTTAATAGGTTCTGGGATGTCTGGAATATGAATGCCAGGACTGAGCGGCATGAAAGAAGGGCTATCTTGGGTACAGGGAACCGGGTCGGAAGCGTGGGAAACCGGATACAGGATGCGGCAACAAACAACTGAAGGGTAAAAATAAGGACAATACTGCTAAGAAGGCTCATGATCATAGAAGAAGGTGAGGAATGGGTCAGCAGAAGGGCATCAAGGACAAACTGAAACAGGATGAGGGCAGGATGGAGGGTCCGAACCATGGGAATCCGGGTCCGGATCGTGGGAACCAGCGCATCAACAGGGACGAATTCAACTTCTGTACAAAGGGAAGGGTCAGCAATAGTAACAGGTGTGAATGGTACTTTGACTATGTCTGGGGGCTCTGGCTCTGCTTCTATGAAAACAGGAAAATCAGTAAATGAAACAGATGCAACAGGTACTTTGTCTATGTTCAGAGGCATTGTCTTTACTGGGTCCTTGCCTTGTTCTGTATCCAACTCTATCAGTGTCTCTGTCTCAGATACAAACTCTGAGTTGGCATAGTCTGTGAATTCAGTGTCTGACAGGATAGTGTCCTGATCTGACTGGATTGAGTCCTGGTCAAGCAGGATTGGCACAGGATCTGACAGGATTGCTGCAGGATGCAACAGGATGGGTACAGGATTGACTGTGTCCAGTTCCAGATCAACTAGGTCTGGTGCAGGATTGAATGGGTGGGGTGGCAGATTGACTACAATCAGTTCAGGATGTGACAGGATTGGTGGCAGATTGACTACAACTGGTGCAGGATGTGACAGCATGGGTACAGGATTGCACAGCACTGGCTTAGGAGCAGATAGGACTGGTACAGGATTAGACAGGATTGGTGCAGGAGCGAACAGGATCAGAGGCAGATCAACTAGGGTGGATGCAGGATCGGATGGGGCTGGTACAAGATTCTTGTCTCGACGAGGCTTGGGTCCTAAGAGGAAAAAGTGGCCAGCATCAGCAACATCAGACATTGGATAGGACTCATCCAGGTGGATATCTGGGTGGATGATGGCAAGCTGGTGGATGATCCAGTCTTGGATACCCTGTGGGAAGCCACTAAGATAGATCATGTCACAATTGTACTTAGCTAGGCGTTTTTGGAATAGGAGCTGTGATGAAATGCGGAGGTAACTGTGGTGATACATGCCAAATGCTTCTGGACTTGTTATAGGCTTGGTCTGAGTTTCCTGAGCTAGGATAGAGAGATCAGTGCAACTGTAGTACTTAATACCTTCACATCCTGGATAGAAATCAATAAACGCTGCTTGAAAGGCCTCCCAGTTATTTTCGGCTGCTTCAGGCAAGGTCTCCCATAACCTGGCTTCCTCTAGGTCCGCATACCTTATAGCTGCTTTGATTTTCTGGCTTCCAGTGAGATTGGCACAGGTACCAATACAGTCCACATCATCTAAAAAGCGTGGGAGTTCAGTGATTACCTTACCACTGAAGTCAGGGGTGTCTGGGGATCCTCAGAATGGCAGAAGTGCCATGGATTACAGCAGAATTAGACTTTTGATTGATGCTGGAATCAATAGATGCTAGGTTGGGACAGGCTGTGAGGTGATGTCAGATACTCGAATGGTCCGTGTCTGGATCCAGAATTGTGGCTCTGCTAGCATGGTTGTGCCAGGTTCGTTAGGGCACTCGAAGATCTTGGATCTGTCAGATTAGGGTTTTGGCTATCAGAAATGGAAAGAATACTTCGTAATTGGCTCAGTTGAGTCCCTGATACTGTTGGACGAATGATCTGAATGACAGACGGCTTGGAAACCCACTACAAAAATGTCAGTGCAGAAAGTTTTCTCAGAAACAGATGTCAGAATGAAGTTTTCAAGCGCTGCTCACTGGGGACTGAGCCTAGGGAAGTCCTCAAGAGCTCTCTTGAATCCCCTCGCAGTGGGCTCCAGTTGTAAAGTAGCTAATGGACTCGGAATGTAGTCCTAAGCAAATAAGTAGGGTGCAAGTGTAGGTCTTGACCCAGGGGATTGCAAAGATAATGAAAAAGAACTGTAAGGATGGCTCACTGGTTGTCCACAGGACACTGGAAAACTGAGTCTGGCTTCCCCCCGTTTGGTAGGGCTAGGAAACCAACTATGGTGTTGCAGGACTATGGCAGGAATTGGGGAAACTGGAGGGAAACTGGCTTAGGATGGGAACTGGATGGTACTAGATGGCTTGCATAGTGATGGTAGGGGAACTACCTCCTAATTCAGGCATACCCGAATGATATATAACAAGAGAAGCACAAAAAAGGACTACTCAACTCTAAAGGAATGAATTTGGTGTGTGAGAAAGTGATCTGGTGCATGGGAATTGGTATCTGGTATATCGGATAGGTATTCTGTGCACATGGGTCCGGGTCTGGTACATCGAATTGAAAGGAAATGGTAGATAAAAGTGTAGATGGATCAGAAACTGACCTTCAGACAACTACCAGATTGACTCAGATCAGGATAGACAACAGCAAGGAGTGGTCTTGGATCAATTGGAGCACAGTATAGAGACTAGAGATGGCTAGGAATGGCTGGATATCACTATAGGAAACTGTACTTTCCTACATTGCCCTGTCCACTGCCTACCATCCCCAAACTGATGAGAAAACCAAACACGTAAACCAGGAGATCAAAACCTACCTTCAGATCTTCTACAGCAATAACCCCTTCTCATGGCATGAACTTCTTACTCATGCCGAGTTTGTGCACAATCACCATCCCCACTCCATAATGGGAAAGTCCCCATTTTACCTCATGATGGGCTATGAACCCCATGCACTATCTTCCATTGTCCCTGATATCAAGGTCCCCACAGTCGAAGACCACCTTAAGTCCCTCACTGCCTCCTGCGATGAAGCACTTGCTGCCCATGAACTCACCCACCAGACTATGGCACAATGCACCATGTCCAAGTTCCAGCCTTTTGTCAAAGGAGACAAGGTTTGGCTGGAAGCCCACAATCTGAAATGAAACATTGTTAACCCCAAGTTTACCCCGAAATGGGAAGGACTCTTCTCAATCATTGAATTCCTGTCCCCCATCACTTATTGTCTAAAACTCCCATCCACCTGGAAGATCCATCTGGTCTTCCATGCTTCCCTCTTATTGTTGTATCATGAAAATGATGTACATGGCCCTAATTTCATGAGATCACCCCCAGACCTTGTAGACAGCAAGAAAGAGTATGAGATTGATAAGATCTTATGTTACAAAGGAACCCCATCTAACCACCACTTCCTGATCTGATGGAAGGGCTACACCACTGAAGAAGATTCATGGGAACCCGAGCAGAATCTGAAACATTCCAAGGCTGCCTTGATGGATTATAAGAACTGTCACCCCTCTGCTTTCCCCTCAGAACCATTGCCCTTGACACCTCACAACCATGACCACTTCGCCCCTCTGCAACGTCACCTTCATTGCCAATGACATTGAGGAACCCTCCACCTCTATCATCAATTCCCTGTCCACTGTCTTCACCTTAGAGGAGACCCTCTCCGAAGTCTCCACCCTTGTCAAAACTATCTCTGACAAGAACTGCCCACCATCTCCCACTTTCACAGATGCCAGCTGGAACAGCCTTCCTCCTGATTCCCCATTCCGTGCTCCCCTCATGGAGATCCCTAGGCCTCTCATACCACACCCTGTTCACACTGTGGACCTCCTGATCCATGCTCATCACCTCCATTCATCGACCATCCCTCATCCGTTCTTTGCTGAATACCATGATCGTGTCTACAATAGACGCATGGCTATCCCCATCAGCACCCACCTTGATATGGGCTCCACCCTTTACTGTCTTGTACGTCTCTTGTGGCAAATTGGCTGATACGACTCAGAACCACTTAAGGCTCTAGGCCACTTTCACTGGTCAAGGGAAGGGAAGGGAGAATGAGTTGATGCCATAGATGCTGAGGAAAACACCAAGAGGACAAGACTGCCCTCTGGTGGCTGCATTCTTGTCCTTTATATACTATTCTACATGTTTGTACCTATTGTAGTCTAATCTAGATGTC
>JBBPTO010002072.1:0-12227 GCA_038094155.1 Pulveroboletus cf. aberrans
ATGCTACTGGTGCTATCCTCCTCCAGACCAACGACAATGGTGATTGGCACCCCTGCTCCTACTGCTCCTCCTCATTCTCTCCAGCAGAAAGGAACTATGACATTTATGATCGAGAGCTCCTTGCCATCCTCTGTGCCCTCAAGGACTGGCATCAATACCTCTGTGGCACGTCCTTCCCTGTCCAGGTCTTCACCGACCACAAGAACCTCACATACTTCCGCATGGCACAGAACTTGAACCACCATCAAGCCCGATGGCTCCTTGACCTTGGAGATTACGATCTCAAACTTCGCCACGTCCCTAGAAAGCTTCTTGCTGCTCCCAATGCCTTGTCATGTCGTCCCGATCTCTACCCTACCTCCAACTCCAACAACAAATCCACCATGCTCCTCCCACCATCAATGTTTGTTCAACTTATTGATAACTCCCTCACCTCTCTCATCGAAGACACCTCCGAGTCAGATCCCCTTGTCCTTAAAACCCTCCAATCTATCACCAACGACATTCCCTCGAACCTCCGTGCCTGTCTCTCCGACTGGCAACACTGATGGCATGCTTCTTTACAAAGATCATGTCTATATTCCCACCAAAGACCTTCGGCAGAAAGTGCTCCTCCACTGCCATGATCATGAATCCACCGGGCATCCTGGATATCTCAAGACCCGTCAATTGGTCTCTTCTGAGTTCTGGTGGCCCAGTCTGGCCCACTATGTCTGCAAGTACATCGAAGGTTGTGCCACTTGTCAGGCCAATAAGGCCAACACACACCCCACTGTACCCCCACTCACCCCCATTTGCTCCACCTGCACTTGCCCTTTCCAGCAAATATCTTGCGATCTGATCACCGATCTCCCCGTGTCACCCATGGGCTTTGATTCCCTATTGGTTGTGGTCGACCATGGACTTACTAAGGGGGTAATTCTATGCCCCACTGTGAAAACTGCCACTGCTGAGGGTATCGCGACCCTCTTCCTCCACAAAGTCTACCACCGCTTTGGTCTTTATGAAAAGATCATCTCTGACAGAGGCCCACAATTTGCCTCCACCTTCACTAAGGAGCTCGGAAAGCTCGTAAACTATGACCTCACTTTGTCAACTGCATACCACCACCAAACTGATGGGGAAACTGAACACGTTAACCAGGAGATCGAAACCTATCTTCAGATCTTCTGTGGCAATAACCCGTCCTCATGGCACGAACTTCTTACACATGCCAAGTTCGTGCACAATCACTGTCCTCACTCCGTAATGGGAAAATCCCCATTTTATCTCATGATGGGCTACGAACCCCATGCCCTACCTTCTATTATCCCCAATACCAAGGTCCCCACGGTCGAAGACCGCCTTAAATCCCTCACTGCCTCCTGTGATGAGGCGCTCACCACTCATAAACTTGCCTGCCAGACCATGGCACAACATATCACGTCCAAATTCCAACCCTTTGTCAAAGGAGACAAGGTCTGGTTGGAAGCCCACAATCTCAAGCAGAACATCATTAACCCAAAGTTTGCCCTGAAATGGGAAGGACCCTTTTCTATCATTGAAGTCCTGTCCCCCATCACATACTGCCTAAAGCTTCTGTCCACCTGGAAGATCCATCCGATCTTCCATGCTTCCCTCTTATTGTCGTATTGCGAAAACGATGTACACAGCCCTAATTTCACAAGACCACCCCCAGATCTTGTAGATGGAAAGGAAGAGTATGAAGTTGATAAGATCTTATGTCACCGTGGAACTCTGTCCAACCGCCACTTCCTGATCTGATGGAAGGGCTATACTGCCAAAGAAGACTCTTGGGAACCCTAGTGGAACCTGAAATATTCTAAGGCAGCCCTGACAGATTATAAGAACTGTCACCCCTCTGCTTTCCCCTCAGAACCCTCACCTTCATTCCACCATAACAATGACCACATCACCCCTCCACAACATCGCCTTCGCTGCTGATGACATCGAGGAACCTTCCACCTCCATCATTGACTCTCTGTCCACCGTATCCACTTCAGAAGAGACCTTTTCTGAAGTTTCTACTCTCGTTGAATCTGTCACCAACAAAAACCATGCTCCATTCCCCACTTTTGCAGATGCTGGCTGGAACAGCCTCCCTCTTGATTTCCCATTCTGCACTCCTCTCATGGAGATTCCTAGACCACCCATTGTGCACCCTGTCCAAGCCGTGGACCTCCCAATCCATGCCCACCATCTTTGCCCTCAGGCCATCCCCTTCCCATATATTGCCACATATCGCAACTGTGTCTATGACTGACGTATGGCCATACCCATCAGCACCCATCTTGACATGGGCTCCGCTCTCTACTGTCTCGTTCATCTCCTGTGGCAGATCAGCCGCCTTAATTTCTTGAACCATCCCACTGCTGTCGCTATCCTTGGTGAAGCCAACACCAAGTTAGATATCCTTGCCCACCAGTTAGAACTCGGTGAGTTCCTGGAGGACCTTGATCATTATCTCACTGAGACCAATGCCCAACACTCTGAGCCATTACCTGTATTCATCCCTCCTTTTACTTCTACTCCCACCACCGCCGTTGCTACACCACCCATGTCGTCTACCCTGTCCATGTCCTCATCTCCTCTCGATGAGGAAACCATTACTTTCATAGACCAAACAGAACTTCGACATTGCGAGAACTGAGGAGAAGTCGTCCTTGCTGTTGACAACCCTCGCTACCCCCAGGCCTGCTTTCAATGCCACCATCTCGGGCACTTTCGGGACCGATGCCCAGAATATCTTTGTCCCACCTGCCTCCACTTCACCCCCAGACACAGTCAGAGGGAATGCCCTCTCCAACACCCTACACCTAGGCCCTCTTCTTCTACCTCGCCCTCATCTTGCCGATCATCCCGTCGTTTGTCCACATCATCCTCGTCCCGAGGAACTCGGCTACCAAGTCCTATGCCCCAGCGTGCATGACAAACTGTTTGTTTCCCTATCTGACGACACTCCACACCCCTACAGATGACCTCCCAGGAGCCCCCACCTATTGATGAGAGAGAGGACAAGGGAGACTTCACATTTGATGATGCTGCCATGTCCAACATGACCAGTGAGCCGGAGACTATAGGGATTTTTGAAGTCGGCAACTTCAAGTCTACTAAGGGGGTAATGTTATGATTTACCTCGGACTACACTTTTTTCCTTGACTTAATGCTTACATACGAGTATAAGTCCCAACTTGGATGTTTATTTCTTTTCATCACTGATGATAATACCATGACTCACTATCCACTCCAGTCGCACTTCACATGACTTCTACCACTTGCTCTGTCAGCGATTCCTTCCACCATATTCCTTCACATTCCATGCCTGCCCTGAGCTTCTTTACACATATAAACCCACTTCATCTCACCTATGCTCCTCAATCTAGTCTTACCATTCTCTACCTCCTCTGTACCACTGCCAGAATACATTGTTGTTCCCACTCCACGATACAGGCCCAAGGGTAGCCTTAATACCTTCTTGATCTTTGTCTAAACAACCCTTAATAGGGGAGTCACCACCATTAACTTGGAAGTCCTTGCCGTCTGTCCTCAATCATAGGCAGACTCCTTGTCCACCATTAACTCAGGAGTACCTTGGCTGCCATTAGCTCAGTAGCAACCTTTGTCGCCAAACCTCGCTAGTAGGTAGGCTTCTTGTAGACGTCTTGCAATCGTCAAGCTCCATCACCCCCTTGTCCATGGTTAAGACTGCAGTCCCAATGGTTCTACATCTGCCCTCACCCAGGTCAGCTGTAACATTGCCTGTGAGAGGTTTGTGGATCATCAAAGATAACCTGAATACTCTGGATTGGATTGAACATTGAAACAGACTGGAAGGCCTGACTGGTGGCTGGATGGAAGTAGAATTGGAAGTTGGTGGTTTAAATTTCAACTTGCATCAAGTTGACTATACTTGGCCATTTTACACCATTACCAATGTTATGTCACAGATTCTGGTTCAAATTTTACATCTTAGATGTTGATATCTACTGTGCCATTGTACTTGCAGCACATGGTATGTGTTGAATGTGGTCACATTATGCATTACCCTCTGAATTGTCACAGATCCATACATGATTAGTAGAATTCAAGTTAAAGCATATAAGCAAACTAGAGCCAGTTTGGAAAGACTTTTAACAACTGAGTTAGCTTGCCTACATGCATTGGTAAGGTTGATCATATCAGCTTGTACTGTACCTGTGTCAGTGCTCAATCTCAGACCAAATCCTGCCCAGACTTCATTTGAATCAACTGAAGGAATCATGACTGATTGGGATTGCAGTATTGTTTCCTGGTGCATGGCACTCACCTTACAATCAGAGCAATGATTGCATCTTGTACACTGTTATGATTGGCCCCTTTTTCCTTTGATCATGTGTCTCATACATAAGCATGGGTATGAGTCCCAACTAGGACATTCTTTTCTTTTTGTTGCTGACTATGATACCTTGACTTGTCATTCATTTCCATCACTATAGGAGCCCGAAGCTCCCTACAGTGACATTCCTACTTTCTCTAAGTACTCATTTATTCTCCAAGCTCCTCCACCACTGTAGGAAACTAGAGTTCCCTATAGTGATATCTGGAGTTTTCCTGCGGTCCGATAGCCCCTATCCAGCGCTCCTACCAAACCTGAGACCATTCCACTGCTGTTCATTTCAACCTGAGTCAAACTAGTTGAAGCCCAAAGGTTAGTTTTGAGTCTGATGTCCAGACCCAAGTTCCTGCACACCAGACCCAGTGTTCCCACACCTTGGAACCCATTCCCGCACTTCGGGTTTGGTCAGGTTTTTGTTCTTTTCATGTTTCATTTACTGTACATCATTTGAGTATGGCCAGATTAGACTTTTGTACCTAGGAATTAGTTCCTAGACAGTGTGCAAGTAACAACCACCATACCCAGCCTATAAGTCCAGTTCCCTAGTCTTTTCCCTACTTTTCCCTTCAAGTTTCCCTCAAGTCCTGCAACTTTCGTTGGTTTTCTAGCCCTACTGAACAGGGGGAAGTCAGACTCTTGTTTTCCAGTGTCCTGTGGAAATTTAGTGAGCCATTTCTACAGTCCTCTTTCTTTCCCTTTGCTTTCTTTGCAATTCCCTTGAGTCAAGAACTACACTCGCACCCCTATTTCTTGCTTAGGACTACACTCCGGAGTCCTTTTGCTGTTTTACACTGCTCCTCCAAGACTCAAAAGTCATAGGCCTGGCCATCTTCTTGAGTTGGAACTCCAACCTCTGGAGGACCGGACCTTAGTTCATGTGCTCCGGATGAGTCATTCATGAGTCAGAGTTGTGTTTCCTTATCCGGATATTCCTTTATTTAGTATCTACATTTGTTCCTTCATCTTTCCTTTTGATTCACAGTCTCAGAAATGCCCAGAATTAAAAGTTTGTACATAGAACTTAGTTCTAGAAGTGAATTACCACCATCCAGCATTATTTCTAAGTCTCTGAGTTCTATTTCCTTCATTTCCCTTCAACTCCAGTCAAGTCCTTCAAGTCCTGACAACTCCTGACAACTCCATAGTTGATTCCTTAGCCCTAGTGAATGGAGAGAAGTCAGACTCTCATTTTACGGCTCTCTCAGGACATCAGTGAGCCATTCCTATTCACTCTCACCAATTTTCTTTCTCTCTTTGCAATTCCCTGGGTTGAGAACTACACTTGCACCCTTTTCATTAGCTTAGGAGTTTCACTTCAGAGTTCCTAGGAGTTTTACATCACATTCTACACAATTTCATTTGCTTCATCAGTGACACCATCTGTACCTACCCTGAACTCTCTGTACACTTCTATAAACCAAGCTGTCCTGTACTTGTATTTTCCAAGCTAGACCTCCTCTTTGTGTACCTCAACACACTGGGTTTGTACTCCACCTCTAGTTTCTAGTCTCTCATCAGGAAACCTCTGCTCTTTGAGATCCCATAGCACTCCTGAGGCTATGCTGTTCCAGGGAACCACTTGCCACCCAACAGCATTAGATCATCAGGCAGTCCAGTTCTCTTTGATGTTTGATCATTGAGACAGAGCAAGGAGAACACCTTGTTTACCTTGAACTCTAGTACCTTGTCCTCATAGAGTGGCTTGCTCCACTTTCCTTGTCCTTAGTACCTCAGACTCTCTTTAGAGGCTATGCCTATCCTCTACCTGAGGTAGTTGTAACAAAAGGTTTAGCTTTCCTTATTGGCACTCTTGCCCCAATGATACCTCTGACTCTGAGTCACTCCCACACACTCAGATCCCCTCTGGCAATGATGACCTATATCTACCCACTGAGGAGAATATGAAAGTTACCCTTGATCTAGCCCACCACTTCTCCCATTCTGCATTCATTCCTCAGGTGCTGACCCCTCCATCACCAACATCCAAGCCACAATCTGGGAGAATTTTCTTCCCTAGCAACCCTTAGATTCACTTGAACTCCAAGAAGTCATTCGAGCCTATGAAGCTATGTCTTCTTTGAAATCCACAGAGCTTAAGCTCAACCTCCCTACACCCTTTGATGGCAACACCACCAACTCTGAAGAATGGTTGGATGTTATTTCAACCTATCTTCTAGTCAATGCTGACATCTATCACAATGACAACAAGAAGGTTGCCTTTACCCCCTCCTTTATAACCCTCAGATCTGCCCAAGTCTGGGCTAAGACCTTCTGGAGAAAGGCCATTATCAATGAGAGTTTTAGAAAATGGTCTGACTTCATCAATAAGTTTAAGAAATCTTTTGTCAGAGAGGATGAAGCAGCTGATGCATTAGCATGGCTGTTGTCTGCTCATATGACCAAGGACAAGAAAGGATGGTGGACCCCTTCCATCATATATTTTAACACTGAGTTTCAGGCTCATACTGTAAGGCTTTCAGCCACTGATGCCATTCTTATTTCATTTTACCAGCTGGTTATCACCACCCCCCTCAGCACCAGAATTCTCTTTGTGGAGAGTGTCTCTGATACCATCAAAGAATGGTATAAATGAGCTATCTCCAAGAGAGAGTATCTCTAGTCATCAAGGCATGAAAGGAAAGGACTAACCCTTCATATTCCTATGCCATCCCCTTGCACTCAAAAACCCCTTGAGACCCTGATGCCATGAACATTGATGCTGTATCTATCCCTCACCCCCAGAAGCTAACTTTCAAAGAAAGGGAGCACTGTTGTAAAAAGAACCTCTGCTTCAAATGCAGAAAACCTGGACACTCAGCACAAAACTGTGCAACCACCTTTGAAAATACCCCTAGACCTTCCATCAAGAAGATGATGAAAAAGGACCCCAAGACCTCCCCATGTTAAAAGAATGTGAAGAAGATGATGAAGAAGTGGTCAGAAGGATGATCCATTTTTGTTTCCAGAATTTTTAGAATGAAGGACAGCCTTGATGTCTGCCACCTCCTACTTAGTATGTGTGCCTGTAACTGTATCTTGTATGATGAAGTATATGCAGATTCCTGTCAAACACATCATGTCATTACACACTCTCAAAACCATTGAAACCCATGCTCTGATTGACAGTGGTACAGACATCAATTGCATCAACTAGGGCTTCATTTGAAAGAACAAGCTTTCCACCTCCTGACTTAAGAAACTGTTCCAAGTCTGCAATCTTTACATGTTATCTAATAAGAAGGGCAAGATGTTATTTTCTACTACACTCTTTGTCAACATTGAAGGGATTGCTAAAAAGGTCCTCTTTTACACCATGGATTGCAGATGACAGAATGTCATCCTAGGATCACCCTGGCTTAAGGTGGTCAACCTTCTCATTGACTGGTCTAAACAGACCTGTACCATCTCTGAACTCCTTGATGAGTCAAAAGACCTGTATCAGACCCACATTGCTGACCTTAAACAGCATGACAAGTTCTACCCCACCACTGCCTCCAAAGAAACCATGATTCATTGAGTCTATGACAAGAGACTCTTTGACTATCTTCAGAAGACTGAGAAGTCTGACCTTGTCACTGTCACAAAAGAATATGCTGACCTTCATCACATAGCCCACTTTGGAACCCACTTCACTCCCTGTGGCAGCATCCAACATAAGAGGTTTGTCAACAAAGTCACCACCACCACCAAGCTTGCATCTGCAGCAGAAAATCCCAAGCCCAAGACCACATTACTCCTACAATATGCTGAGTTCTCAGATATCTTCATGAAGGAAGCATCTGACCATGTTCCCCCCTCACATCCCTATGATCACAAGATCCACCTCAATAATTCCTTTGTTCCCAAAGTTAGGAAAGTCTACCCATTGTCTCTGAATGAAAGAAAAGCCACTGAGGACTTTATCCAAGAGAATCTTGACTGCAGAAAGATCCACCCCTTGAACTTCCCCCAAGCAGTGCCCTTCTTTTTTGTCAAAAAGAAGGACAGCAAACTTTGCCCCTGCAAAGACTACTGCTACCTGAATGAGCATAGAGTTTGAGATGCATACCCCCTTCCTCTAGTCTCTGACCTTGTCAATAAGCTGAAAGATGCCAAGGTGTTCACCAAGTTTGACATTCATTGAAGATGCAACAACGTCAGGATTAAGGATAGTGATCAATGGAAGGCCACCCTTATCATGCACAAAGGCCTGTTTGAACCACTCATTATGTTCTTTGGCCTATAAACTCCCCCACTATGTTCCAACAATTCATGAACAATTCATTCAGAGATATGATTGCTGAAGGATGGCTCTTCATATACATGGATGACCTCCTTATCTTCTCTTCAGACTCAGAGCTCCACAAGGAGCAAACCAAGCACATTCTACAAAGGATGCAAGAACTCAACCTGCACTTGAAGCTTGAAAATTGCACCTTCACTGCCTCTGAGGTAGAATACCTTGAAATGATCATTAAACCCAGACAGATCACCATGAATCTGGTCAAGCTTGATGGGATTGCTGCTTGTCCCACCTCTATGAAAGTCAAAGATGTCCAGTCTTTCCTTGGATTTACCAACTTCTATCAGTGATTTATTCAAAACTACACCTCCATTGCCTTTTCCCTCATATATCTTACAAAGAAGAATCTTGCATGGGACTGGACCCCCACCTGTCAGAAGTCCTTCAATGAGTTGAAGGCACTCTTCCTTTCAAAGCCAGTCCTCCATCTCCCTGACACATTCCAACCCTTCACCATCATGACTGATGTGTCAAAGTTTGTTACTGGAGCAATCCTCCTCCAGACTGATGCCAATGGAGACTGGCACCCTTGCTCCTACCTCTCACAGTCATTCTTCCCTGCTAAGAGGAACTATGACATCTATGATTGCAAACTCATGATAATCTGTGCTCTGAAGGCCTGAAGGTACTACCTCTCAGGCTTCCCCTTCACTGTCCAAGCTCTCACAGATCACAAAAACCTGACATACTTCCATCAACCCCAGAACCTGAACCACTGGCAAGCCCACTGGCTCCTTGACCCTGCAGACTTTGACCTAAAATAGTCCACATTCCCAGTTTCCAGCTTGCCACCCCTGATGTCTCTTCTGCCATCCAGACCTCATTGTTGACAAAGACAACAATGCAGGAATGACCCTGCTCTCTAACTCCCTCTTCATCAACCTCATTTATTTCTCCCTTGCAGGCAAACTTACCTCCTCCTTGTCCTCTGACCTCCTCATCCTTCAAGCTTTTCAAGCACTACAAGGAGAGGTACCTCCTGCTTTCTGCTCTTATCTCTCTGATTGGTCATACACTGATGAAGTTCTGTCCTACAAAGGATGCATCTACATTTTCTCCACCAATAATCTTCAACATGAGGTACTCACTCATTGTCATGATCACAAAACTGCTGGACACCCCATATATTTGAAAACCCAACAGCTTGTCTCTGCCAAGTTCTGGTGGCCAGGACTGGCCTAATTCGTCAGGAAATATATTGAAGGCTATGCCATTTGCCAGCAGAATAAGACAAATGCCCATCCCACTGTTCCCCCACTAATGCCAATTAAATTCTCATGTACACATCTATTCCAGCAGATCTTGTGTGATCTCATCACAGATCTTTCCTCTTCCTCTGGCTTTAATTCTCTGTTGGTCATGGTCAACCACAGGCTTACTGAGGGGGTAAATTTCTTCCCCATCAAGAAAACTATCACCACTGAGGGCATAGCAACAAATTTTTTCTATAAAGTCTTCCTTTGCTTCGTTCTTTATAACAAGATCATCTCAGATCAAGACCCTCAGTTTGCCTCCTCCTTCACCAAAGAGCTAGGTTGTCTCTTGAACTATGATCTTTCTTTGTCCACTGCTTATCATCCCCAGTCAGATGGTGAGACAGAATGTGTCAACCAGAAAGTTGAGATGTATCTTCATATCTTCTGTGGTGCAAACCCTGGTTCCTGGTCAGATCAGATTACTCATGCTGAATTTGCACACAACCACCACCCCCACTCTGTCACCAGCAAGTTGCTGTTTTACCTCATGATGGGCTATAAACCCCATGCCCTACCTGTCATTCTCCCAGACTCTTTGCTTCCTGCCATAGACCTCCACTTGAAATCCCTGTCTGCAATGAGGGATGAAGCTCTTGCTGCCCACAAACTTGTACACCAAGTCATGGCATCACAAAACAAACAATTGTTTACTCCATTCTTCAATGGAAACAAAGTTTGGCTCAAAGCCAAAAACCTCCATCATTCTATCACAAACCCAAAGTTTGCACCCAAATGGAAAGAACTCTTTATGATTATGAAGGTACTGTCCCTGATCACATATCAGCTCCATCTTCCACAGGCATGGAAGATTCATTATGTATTTCATGCTTTCCTTCTATTCCTGTACACATAAAACACCATCCACAGCAAGAACTTCCCAAGACCCCACTGGAACTCATAGAGGGTAAGAAAGAGTATGAAATAGAAAAGATTTTAAAACACCATGTTGCTCCATTCTTTCACATGTTCCTGATTCATTGGAAGGAATACTCAGCTGAAAAAGACTTCTGGATCTCAGAATGAAACTTGAAACATTCATGGTCCGCTTTAGATAGTTATAAAAAATGTTATCCCTACACCTTTTCTTCTCATGCTCCCTCAGAAACACCATTACTCAGAAACAAAAATCATCAAAAATAAAAAGTCATGTTCTTGTCTCCCATTATCACTTTTTCCACTTTTGTGAATACTGTCTCCTCTCTCTTCTTAATTCTGCCCACTACCATAGAATCCTCCTTCACCATAGCTACCTCTGGCTGGACTACCACATCTTTCTCTGATGGGGAACCTGTCCAAGTCATCTTCAGTGCCAATATGCCCACCTGGCACTGTTTCCAGTTTGAGAATGCCATAATCACCCCTGTTCCCACGTTCATCTTGCCAGCTGTTGCAGCTGTTCCCCCTTGTCTGGTGATCTCAGTCACTATCCTGTCCTTTGCCCACAACATTTGTCAGGAGCTCACCAGCAATGACTACCTTGGTCCAATGGCCAAAAGGTTGGTTAAATCTCGTCTCTCGTCTGCCATAGCTTTCCATCTAGATATTGTCTCCTCATTATATACCCTCTATCACAGGTACCTCCAGACACAGCATCTCTTTCTCATGGCCAAAGACCTTCTCACCTCAAGTATCACTGACTGAGGTGCTGTCCACATCAGCTGACATCTTGAAGATGTTCAAGATGAGATATAAGGACTCCTACTCAGGATGATGTAGGAGCCTGAAGCTCCCTACAGTGATATTTCTACATTCTCTGAGTATTCGTCCATCCTCCAAGCTTTTCTGAAGTCATATGCTGCTCCTCTGAGACTCAACAGTCACAGGCCATCTTCTCAAGTCAGAACTCCGACCTCCAGAGGACCAGACCATTGTTTCCATGCTTTGAATGAGCCATTCATGAGTCAGAGTTGTGTTTTCTTATTGAGATATTACCTTATTTAGTGTTAACATTCTTTCCTTCATCTTTCCTTTTGATTCACAGTCTCAGAAATGCCCAGACTTAAATGTTTGTACATAGAACTTAGTTCTACAAGTTAATTACCACCATCTACCATCAGTCCTAAGTCTCAAAGCCTGATTTCCTTCATTTTCCTTCAACTCCAGTCAAGTCCTGCCAACTCCTGTCAAGTCCTGTCGACTCCATAGTTGATTCATTAGCCCTACCAAATGGGGAGGAATCAGACTCATATTTTCCAGCTCTCTCACAACATCAGTGAGCCATTTCTATTCGCCCTCATCCATTTTCTTTCTCTCTTTGCAATTCCCTGGGTCAAGAACTACACTTGCACCCTTTTTATTAGCTTAGGAGTTCCAC
>JBBPTO010002073.1:0-12217 GCA_038094155.1 Pulveroboletus cf. aberrans
TATATATATACATTCAAGAAAGTGTTCAATCCTCATAAAAAATCTTGCCTATATCTATGCCTTTGATTCTGTGGATTTCTCCTACACTTTTTCTAATTCAAGAATTTTCTATGAAGGCAATAAACCTTCATGATCTCATACCAACCAGCCATGATCTCATAAATGAGATCATCATCTTCAGAGAGACAATTTTTCTTTAACAGTTTCTGAAGCCTTTTTAGGGGCTTAGATCCTGGTAAGTTGCACCAAATGTCATGGTATTTCTGATCAAATTCTGCATTTCACCAGAAAACAGTGTAACCAGGAGGATTCTGGATGCAGTGAGGATGGTACCAACCCCATACATCAAAGTATGTGTTAGCAACCATCATGGATTCTTGGAGTCTAGCATGAGGATCTTCAGAACAATAAGGATCATTTGGATTAATTGGTCTATCAATTGGAGGGAAGAAATCTTGCTTTAAAATCTCAAAACCCTGAAAATGTACATATGCAGACAGAGTGGAGTTATAAGTCTTGAAAGGGAAAGCCCAACCAGCACCACTGTAGGCAGAGAAGAGAGTCTTGTCTTTGTACATGAAGGAGCAGGGGAGGATACTCTGATCTGCCATAGTAGTCTCTGCAGTTGTAATCTCAAAAGGATCGATGATGCAAGGGCAGTTAGAGTGAACTTTATAAGGCAGGAGGTCAGCTGTTTCCAGGAAGGATATATTGATTTCCTGAGGAATATCTAGCTGACAACAGATTTTCTTCAACAGAAGAGGCATGGGTTCTTGGAACACTGCTTTCCTGATGGTTCCATCCTCCAATGATATTGTCACTGTAGACAATTCCAATTTTGTCCACAACACATCTTTGAAGGTGCTGTAGTTCATCTGAAGTAAAGCAAGCTTCAAGAGCAGGAGTGGGTATGCAAAAATGTATTCCTTCTAAAGGATCTGTGAGGTCATGAGAAATGTCATGAGGGATGTAATTTGGAAGGCATCAAGGAGAATATGAAGATGGTTGAGGAAGAGGTGAAGAAGGGGTCTCAGGATCAGAAGTAATGAATCCTGGTGGTCAAATTTGATGAGAAAAATCAACACATTAAGCATCTTCTTCTAGAGGTGGTTCAGTAGAGTGAAAGGATCCTTGAAATCCAGAGATAGAATCAGGTAAGGGTAGTTCTCAAATGTTCTGTTCTTCTTGTCAATGTGGGATTCTTTCAACAGTAGTTTCAACTCTATGAACAAAAAAATGTCTCAAACCAGATCTTCCTTAACAGTATTGATTCTGTTCCAGATGTCATTCACAAAATGCACAGAAGAGATGATGTCAAAATGGATAGTTCCAGGCAGGATTATGGCAGATTTGGTGAAGGCAATTAGGCTCCTGAGGGCAAGCTGAAGCAGGGGTATATTCTGATACAGAGGTAGAAGCATCTCTCCTATGTAAGAAGGATATTGGGGACACAAGAGCAGAATGGAATGGATGAGAGGAATGGGATGACGAGAATGAGAATGATCTCTCTGAAGGTGGTGGAGAGTTCAGAGGAGGGTTACAAACCTCTTGAGAGACAGGTCTAGTAGACACTGAAACCAACAAGAAAGTAAGGGTTGAATTAGTTTATTGATTCATGATGAGAGTGAATGAACCATCCAAAGCATGAATGATGATGTTTCCAAAAGGAAGTGGAATAAATAATGAGCCTCCAAAGCTATAAGTGATGTGATGGTTCAGCACCATGTGCATGGCATTTCCAAGAATAAGAAATATCCTGGCAAAGCCTGCAGCAATACATCCATTCATAGCACCAAAGGTATGTGACAGGGATGTGCACAAAGGACATCAAGGTACCTTTAGGCAGGGCTCATAACCTAAAAAGATGCAAAGATCCCTTTGTCTTGTCCTCTGAGGTAGTGGACAGTCCTATCAGTCAAGGGACTGATAGGGAGAGAAGAGGTTATTGACCTTGGTGGAAGAACTCACCAAGGGTAAATGGAGTATTGCAAGGTAGCAGGTCTTAGAGTAAGACAGAGAAGGAGGGAACTCAACTTGACTGTCTGAGTTAGATAGAATTCTAACTGGAGAGTGACCATGAGGAAGCTCTCCCTAAATACTTTACAGGACTGTTTGTCTCTGTATAGATCTTTATCATATAAGGATAGGTATGAGTCATGAAACATGACTGGAAGACCAGAATTATTGGTAGGATATAGATACTAGCCAATGGCATAAGTATATCATTTCTATAGTGAATGATAAAACAATATAAGAGTGGAAATGACCAATAATCATGTGATCATGACCCAGAACCTTGGTTATGTAACAAAAGAGCAGAAAGCAAATACCAAGTTTCAACAAGAGGGTCTTAGAGTAAGACAGAGAAGGAGGGGACTCAACTTGACTGTCTGAGTTGGATAAGATTCTAACTGGAGAGCAATCATGAGGGAGCTCTCCCTAAATGCTTTACAGGACTGTTTGTCTCTGTATATGTCTCTATCATATAAGGATAGGTATGAGTCATGAAACATGACTGGAAGACTGAAATTATCAGTAGGATATAGATACTAGCCAATGGCATAAGTATTTTATTTCTATAGTGAATGATGAAACAATATAAGAGTGGAAATGACTGATGATCATGTGATCATGATCTAGAACCTTGGTTATGTAATAAAAGAGCAAATACCAAGTTTCAACATGATCATACAGTATGCTAAATGTAACCTGGAGGACTTGTGGGCAGGACACTGGGTGTTTCCTTAGAGTGATGGTATGAAATAGCGCATATTCGGACATTGTTACATCTTACACCCGGAGTTGATTCTTACCGTGAATCCATTTCTGTTTACTTTACACTGCTTCCGCAGATTGAAAAGATCAGGTCGATGGCGAGAAAACACAGAAAGCTAGCAAATTCCAAGCACCCCAAAATTCCGACTTCCGAGATTGTCGGTTTTTGATATCGGACCACTCTAGATTTGTTCTTCGAGGCATTCCGAATCGAACGGTATCATCTCCGAGGAGGGTTGATTGCTCGTTGGTGTGTTATAAGACGACCGAGGTAGGAGGCACTTTTTGTTCGTTTTTTTCCCACGGCTCAACTTGTGTGAAAACGGCAGTAAATAAGAGTAGAATTTAGCATTATAATGACAGTATCGCCTGGCCCGACCTAGTACCTCACGTATCAGGTCCTCGCGAACTCAAGTCATAGCCTCCCGATTTGCTGTAGTCCATTCTTGTTCGCTCCCCCTGCCCCTTCGCCCTAGAATTTCATTTGCACCTGGTCTCCCCTACCACTTGGAGGTTTTGCGATTCCGCGATCCCGGATATGGCCAACTCCTCGCTTCTTTTCACAATGGCGAAAACGGCCGGGAAGCGGCGCAAGCCGACCAACCGGATGTGGAGAGTACCTTCTCGGTCCTACGTGTCCTGCGGGCACAGCGATATAAAAAGTGCCAACACTGGGGCGCCAACAAGCCCTCTGGCACTTTTCGTCTTTTCTCCCCACCGCCCAGCTTGAGCCTTCTAGTTCGCTCGTCAGCATGCGGCCACTACAGATGCCCCTCACCTTCGAGGACCGCACTGGACACCTCGAGGGTACGGACTATGATGACATTTACGACCGCATGTTTATCCGCGTCACTCCTTACCCTCTCGCAAACAACAACGCCACGCTGGCCATCTACGTCATGGGTCGTCGATCGACGCGTCACGCTGACATGCGCCACCTTGAACGACACCCGTCCGTCATCCTTGAGTTCAGAGGTCCCCTCCTTGGGCTCGGCACGATCCACTTCCTCAAGCCCCCCGCTGCAAGCTTGTCGATTCCCATTAATAACTATCTCCGCAAGACTGCGCTGTTCGGATGGTGGGCACGATTTTTCTCTATGTGCACTGCAAACGTGAACCCTGATGTGTTCCCAACGCAGCTCCCTCTCCAGAAAGTTCAGAGCGTCGGATGGACGTGAATATAGATGGCAGCACAAAACGATAGACGATCACGAGTGGTCGGTACGTCCTTGATCCTCCCACGCACGGCGAACCATGATCAACTATCACTCTCTCAGTGTCTCTCGGAAGAAAACTACGTCATAGCACACTACGACCTCTGCCCGCCCAGCGTCCCAGCATACACCGTGTCCGGGAACACCCTGACCGTTTACGAAGCGTATTCTCACTTGTACATGGGTAAGCTCGCCTTCTTCACTCTGTCTTGTCTCGGGTGTTGCTGAGACGGTCCCGTGGGTAGATATATTTGCTTCCTTTACGATCATGCGGTATATTGCAGAGCATGCACTCTAGTCGTGCTTCCAAGAGAGAGAGAGAGAAGTCCCACCGCACCTTCGGATTCTTCCATTTGGTGCACCCACGTTTCCCATTCCAAAAGCCCCTTTCCCACAGGGCACCCTGGTGTAAACCAAAAAAAGAACAGACGAAAAGGAGAGAAAGAAGGGATTCTTTGTTTCATGTGACGATGAACGTCATGATAGGTACACTAAACCCTTTACCCATATCATATATTTAGCATACCTCGGTAATGTTCAGATTGTACATGTACATCGTACCACGTCATATTGTACTACATACCTGTACACTTAGTACCCCTTCGCACCTAGCAGCAACTCGCCTTGAATCATGTTTCAAATCCCTCACTTTGCTGCGTACCGTGCTCTGCATCTCTGCTACGGATGACCGAGTCCAGCCATTCTTCTGTGGCGGTTCCAAAAACTGAAACGAATCTGTTTTTCTGCTGCTCATGATCACGCGATGACTGCTTAGACACGCCCGCGCCGCGCCCACCCGGACCTTTCCCCACTAGTGATTGGAAGTGGGAAGAGGCGAGTCCGGTCCGGTCCGTGAGACCTCCTCCCGGGTACTCGCCGGTCCCATCCCGCCGGACACAAAGATATCGATGATTCGATTGGATTGCTGTTTGACGTCAACGTCGTTGGGAAACCCAATTTCCGGGTCGGTCTACTTAACATTAACGCCGAATGGAAAGAGAGGGAGCCAGAGGAACGTTCACGGCTCCCCAAGGACAACGTGAGAAAGCTTTTGTGTCGGACCGTCGGCATCCACGGGTCGGGCAACGCGGCTCCGAAGGGACGAGCTGGCCGTATTGCGATGCCGTGCGGTCCGACTGCGTGTTCGTGTCGTATGCACCAACGTGTTGTGGACCGGCTCTAACGTCTGGGCTGTGTACGGCCGGGATCACGAAATCAGCGTTACTGACAAAGCGGACAATGTGGTAGGGTCTCCATGGGGTGAAACACGGTTGAACGCGGCGTGGACCGCGGTTGGGTGCGGTGATAGTTACGTTGGCCACGCCTGCGTTTTGTCGCTAGTTTACGAATTACGGCGAGCAAGGGAATCAATCATTGAGTGGGTGCGTCGGTTGTGGTGGGTGATGATGCGCGGGTGGTGTTGACCATCGACATGGACATGAGGCACGAAGATCTTACAGCCCACATCCACGGTAGCGATCGACCAAGGATCAAAAAACATCCTGAACCCACTGGATCCCGAGAGACCATGTAGGGCCATGTGAGATCTGCAGGTGTGAAATTGCGTGTCACGACTGCGGCACTTGGCGCATAGTCATTGAAACGTCTATCAAACCACGATGACCGAACATCAACTAACCTGTTACAGCATGCCAAACCTACTGCCTGCAGGAAATGAAATACTCGGGTGAGGGCATATGGTCATTAAACTTGATTCCGGGACATTGGCTGATAGCTGACGACGCAATGTGACCATTTCATGCCAGGAGATGAGTTTTTTTTGCCATGAATGGAAGCAACGGTGACCAGGGGTAGGATGAGATCTAGAAATTAAAGGTCTTCTCTAGAAGTTGATATCAGTCCGGCTCAAGGTACTGATGGATCTTTTCAAGCAATCTTGCGCCAGGGATGCGATATGTTTGCGACAATGTCCTTCCGTCGAGTCACCTGTCCTCACCAGCCAAGACAGAATAGAAAGCGGAAAACATTGAGTGATCTGAAAGGACTAGCTGCCAGCTTGGAAGTTGAATCGCAGCTTCAACCGAGATTCTAAATTTAGCAAATGGTGGGCCAGGACCACCGAACACTTCGGAACAAGCCTCAGAGAAGAGAAGAGGCATTACAAACGGATTACCACCTACAAGGAAAATTGGTCTCTAAGACCACTATTTCTGCCGAAAATTGTACTCTGAAGTGCTACAGCCTTCGTGATTTGCACCATGGGATCTATTCAAAGGCTCGAAGCATCCGTTCGTAATGCTGAATTCCGGCTCTCTGCTCACATCAATACAAATTTGGGTCCAGTTCTAACCTAGGATCATGATGCACTAACCAAGTCAGGAATAGGAACCAGTGTGAGGTCCGTTTCTTGACCGGCGAATCGTAGCAGGCCATTTCCCAATCCTGGATGGCAAACTCGGATCAAGAATATCTGGCTAAAGGTGAACAAACGGCCGCATTATTGACTGGATACTGGAAACAACAGTGATCGACAATGTACTTTCCCATGGGGGTTGGGTTCTATTAATGGAAATCAAGCATTGCTATTCCGGAGGAGCAACCAGAAGGTATTGCAGAGTTCTCAAGCATATCCTCGAGAATCAGGGTTTGCTTCTTGACCTCATCAAGATCAATCCAAGAGATGTCGAAATAAGTCTGGGAAAATGATGGGCAAGACATCTACTAGACAGTGCAGAACTTTGTGTGTGCCAGTGACAATTTTTGCGATCTTCATGATGAACATCGTGCCGTCTGATTCATCACTCATCGAGGAGATAGAACACGAGTGAAACAGCATATTGCCAGTGGGACTAAAAATACTGTTCAGCGTCTTCTATGCTTGGAAACTGGGGTTCGTTTAGATGAAATCCAAGAATGGCCACCGGCATGCTGCAATAGAATCGTGCCGTCTTCTTTGTATCACATTCTGGAACTTCGTAGCAGGAACTCCATCCATATCTTCAAGTTGCATCGGACTGCCGAAAGCGACATTTCCTCTCCCGTGCCTAGTTTTTCTGTTCTTGTGCACAAGGACTAGCATCTCAACCTTGAGCTTCCTCGCATACAAACTCTGAAAGTCACGTTTCCGCTCCCCCAGGGTTGTGTAAGTTACCGGCGAGGCTCCGGGCTAGACTCTGGAGAGGCTACTAACTTGCAGGCACAATCAGTGAATTGCCTCAGCAGCTATCCCATGCATGGTATTCAATCCTGTGATCACGCTGCAATTCCCTGCACAGAATCACCTAGCGAAGCCGGTAGATTTCAAATTTTAGTCAAGGTTCGTAACTCTTCAGTTTCAGCTCAATGTACTGCAACGGGGCCTCGACTCCGAGTCGGGTTGCCCAGTATGGCAAGACCGGGAAACATTATGTAATCATCAGTTGGCAGCGTGCTGCGGTCTAAGAAATTTTGTGATGGATTCAAGTGCACAAACCAGTGCGTATCAGTCAAAATCCGTGGAGTTCTACCTTCCTAGAGTTCCCGATTTGAACACCAGAGCGTGAGTTCAGTTGTTCACTCGTATCTCATCTTCATAAAGATGATGGGGTTAGCCATACTGGACTGGATACTGGTTCTAATACTGAACTGGTATGGTAAACTGGGCTCCAAGTGGACAATCCCATCTTGATGTGTCGCGACCAACATCGCTTGAGCGGGGATCACAATCTATTAGTGGATTTCCTCTCGGCCGACAAATAGATAACTCACTTCGATATGAGAATGTGGATATCTCATCAACTCTGGGGGGAGGCAACGGGTGGCTGTGATTCTCGTTCAAGCTAGTGGGGAATTTCGCAGATACGAGTCCGCTTGTCTCCCCAACGCGCATTAGGTCTCTCCGTCTGCAGCGGTATGACATGAATGCGCAGCTCGCACGCCGTAATGACTCCATCCATGTGGTGCTATTCCCAAGGAGCTCAGCGAGCCACAATTACTGTATTTCGGGCAAAGAACTTCGTGTTGCTTGCAAATATCACCTATGCCCATCTGGTGGCGGGGCAATGACTCGTTGACTACACCGCTTTAACGCCGAGGTCGATCGCTACCCTCGAAGTCTACCTTCGTAGGGCAGGACCCTTCGCCAAGGATCTACCCCTCTTTAGAATCTCGCTCTCAAGTGGCATTTTCCAAATCAAAAGTATTTCCGTACGGACAAGGAAGGCTCGACTCAGAGTTTTGCTTAGCAACGCAATCTCGCGTTCGCAGAAAATTTGATTGAGCCGAAGCAGCCTGGAAACGCGACCAAATCTCCATTTTCCCCCCAATCGACGATGCTGACAAGTTAAGACATCCTCACTGCGAACGTCACTAATCCGTGGGGTTTGATGATACCTGCCTTTTGACAAGTAACCGAGTCGAAATGTCAGGGTACTTAGCGTCCTGCCGTACATTACCGTCATCATGTGGACCTGAATGCGTGCTGACTGGCTTCCATTATTCCTGTGGTCACAACCCAATGGAGAAACATAGGAACAGATATAAAGTGGGTGGTTTGTGAGGATCCTTGTGCAATTCACTCACAAAAGCAATGGTCGTCGCAACAGTTGTGCGTTCTCCTGCAGGATACATGTCAACTGTTGCCTCACCTGTCCGTTTCAGCCCGCTAGATCCCAAATTCTTGTCATCGGAGGTGGCCCTTCAGGAAGCTATGCAGCGGCCGCTCTCGCAAGGGAAGGGTTTGAAGTCGTCCTCCTGGAGGCCGCCAAGTTTCCTAGGTTCGTGTTCAAATGTTGAGACTAACTAATCCTAACGGTGTCGAAAAGGTATCACATCGGAGAAAGCTTGTTGCCTTCCGTTAGACCGTTTTTGAGGTTTGTGGACGTAGAGGAAGATGTGAAAGCCTACGGATTCTGCGTCAAGGTATGTGAAGGAAGGCCAAATCTGTGAACAGCGTAGTTGAGTTTCGATCCAGCCAGGTGCAGGGGTCAAGCTCAACCAACACAAACGGGAAGGATGTAGGTGTTCTGTGGCTCTCGTCCAGCTGCGATCCTCACTCAAATGCGCTATCAGACACTGACTTCATAGGGTTGGACCCCAACAATGGGGCGTGGAATGTTGTAAGTATACGATTCTGGGACCTTTCTGCAAGCTAGAAAATCACTGCAATCGACAGATCCGCGAGGAATTCGATGACCTGTTGTTCAAGCATGCTGCGAAGTGCGGTGCGACAGTGATTGACGAAACCAGAGTTACCGAATTGAAGTTCGCAGGCGAGCGTCCTGTTTCGGCCTCTTGGGTGTCGCGCACCGGCGCGGAGGGACAAATAGCGTTCGACTACTTGGTGGATGCCTCGGGGAGGAATGGCATGATGTCCACAAAATACCTCAAGAACAGGCACTTCAACAAGAGTCTAAACAACGTTGCATGCTGGGGATATTGGGAAGGAGCTGGATGCTACATGCCAGGGACCAATCGTGAAAATGCTGTCTGGATTGAGTCGCTGACAGGTTGGTCTGCTGCACATTCGAACGGTCCTAGTTAATTTCATATTGCATCTAGATGAGTCTGGATGGGTATGGTTTATTCCCCTCCATGATGGTACTGTCTCCGTCGGGGTTGTAATGGACCAAGACATCAGTAACCGCAAGAAGAAGGAGCTCCAAAGTGCTCCCGGAGGGTCAAGTCTTCAGACGCATTACTTAAAAGAAATTGAGCTAGCCCCTGGGCTCATGAAACTCATGGGAAACGCGACTCTCCGAAATTCAGGAAAACCCGGAGGAGTCAAGAGTGCAGCTGACTATAGCTATTCCGCATCGTCGTACGCAGGAGACCATTACCGCATTGCCGGAGATGCTGGAGGTAAGCTGTGGGATTTCCAGATGTAGGGAGAAAAATTCACTCAACCTCATACGCACAACAGCCTTCATAGATCCATTCTTTTCGTCAGGCGTTCACCTTGCGTTCACAGGTGGTCTATCCGCAGCGGTATCAATCTCGGCTGCTATCCGTGGTTTAACCACGGAGACAGAGTCACAAAATTGGCACTCTTCTAAGGTGGGCACATCTTACACGAGGTATGTACCATACGTATGCCTACGACCACGTCGCTCATTCACGTATTCCTAAGGTTTTTAATGGTCGTACTCGGAACATACAAGCAAATCCGCAATCAGTCCATCGATGTGATGAGCGATGTCGACGAAGACAATTTTGATCGCGCGTTCGACTTGATCAGACCCGGTATGTACCATCTAATTTTCCATCTAATTCCAAGTTCATGCGGCGTCGTATTCAGTTATTCAAGGCACCGCTGATGTCGGGAAGACTCTAACTGACGACGAGCTCAATGTGAGAGACTGGGACTTGACGCTTTCTCCACATACTAAACTAGTTCCGTAGAAAACAATGGATTTCTGTCGTAACGTGTTCGCTCCCACGGATCCTGATATGCCACACAAGCGCGTTATTGCGAGGTACATACTTTCATTCTGTTTCCTTTTGCCTCTCGCTTGCGACTGTAGCTCAACACCCGTCCCCAGATTTGCCCCGGAGTTGACGGACGCACATGGCCCAATCATGACAGATGCCGACCTCGACAAGATTCTTGATGCCGATGACGACGAAGCGAGACATGTTTTGCGTGAAATTAATGCGCGCAAACAAATCCACACGATGTACAGTCCGATGGAAAACTTTGGGTCCGAGAAGCACTTCGGGTTCAAAGCCGTTTTGCAGCGGGGCAAGCTTGGCCTTGCAGCGGCCTGAGCGGTACGAAGGGTAGCCATACACTGACGTGAAGGATAGCAAGGGTGAGACAGAAAAATGCGTACTGTACAAACTATGGCCACATTGATTGTGCTGTAGTGCTATAGAGTATTTATCACAACCAGTGATTTTTTGACCCATCCCTGTAGTAAGTACGAAGGGCCCTTGACTGGATGTGCGGACAACCTCGCTCTTTGACATGCCATTCGTATTCCCAAATCTCAGAAGAACTTTGAGGATACAATGGCTCTACATAGCATTTAACCCAGTGCCCCTTACATTGTAAAAACTATTCATCCTGATCAAGGTTTATGCAACGTATGCCACATGTCGTCTGTACTTTTGCCTAACTAACACCAGAGCAGGGTCAACTGGTTGCACTCAATGATTGTGCACACAGGCTGGATCAACATTTTGTTCCGATCTAAATGCTGTACTAAATGTGAACCCCAACTCCTTCAAAACCTTACTATGTATATGCCTCCATTTGTTGGGCAGATTCAACTTGAAATTCAACTGGGAACATTTGTCGCAAGGAGCAAGGGCATAAGCATCAGGTCCACCTGCCACTGTCCAGTTAAACTTCCCTGCTGCAAAATCCAAAATTTGAAGCCCACTAAATTGTTGTGATGCAGGCTAATAGTCTGGTGTTGTAGGGAACAGTAGTTCCCTGTTCTCATATCTGGCATATCTGGTGTATCCTGTATGATCCAGTTCTCATATCCAATTCAATCTGTCCTTGTCCATCACCTGTTGGTAAGTCAAATGTTCATTTTACTACACCAGACACTTTTGTTTGTACATTCGGTTGATCTGGTTACATCAACCCGGTCACCGGATACATTGATCTGACGATCCAGTTTTCTATCTGGTCATGCTCTTTACATGTATTTAGAGTCTTGGGTGTGCCCAGACTATAAAAGTTGTGTTTCACATGGAGCACAATATCATCTATCTATCTGCCATCTATCTTCTGTCCATCTCGAGTTCAGTTCTTCATCATCTTCAGTGATTCAGCTAACAGGAGTGTACAAGGGTACTCCTGTTGTGCAGGGCAGAGAAGAGAGAGGTGAGTCGAGGATGCTCACCAAGATGGAGACTAAAGTTCTTGTGACCAAGTTTGGGTTAGGCAAGATTAATGAGATCAACCCTTGTAGAGCTTCTTAGAAGCTTGATCTCAAAGGGAAATGAATCTCATTATTGATTACATCATGGTGCCTATTGCCTTTAAATACATCTAGGAACATGTATGTACTTGTGTGTGATGTAACTAGAATAAGGTCGATGATGTCAGAATGACATCATAGGATCAGTCATGCTACTCCACTTATTTGAAATAGGTGGAGTTGGATCCGGATCAATCCAACACAGCTGTTGTGGAGCTAAGAAAGTTCCAAACTGATGACATCATAGCCAAGTCATAAAGGCTGTGTCAAAATGTAACTCCTCCGACCTCTGGCCTCCTCCGAGGCTCATCGTCACAACTCCGAGGTTGACGCACACCAATGCCGCCATCTCCGCTC
>JBBPTO010002074.1:0-12214 GCA_038094155.1 Pulveroboletus cf. aberrans
AATTCAAACTCAGACATACTGTTTATATGTATATCTTTGTTTGCATGTGTAATTGAGACCAAATATTATCTTATTTCAATGTGATTCTGCTTTGCCTTTTAAAAGATGCAAAACTGTTGCAATGGTATTGTTGATTTAATATGGCCATATCTTATCAGCCTGTGGGTCATATCACATGACCCAGAGGCCCATTTGTAGCCAGGAGTTTGTACTTTGTTTGGTCCCACCAAAGCTAAGTGAAATTCCCATGAAATATTGCAGGGCACTTCATGCACTGAGTTGAAGTCAAACATTGCAATGGTTTTGGAGGTCACTGTATATCTTTTAGAATGTTTTTACTACACTTTCTGACTATAATTTTCATATGCTTTTTGATATACTCTCAATAGACTTTTTGCTTCACTTTACCTTGGTTTTGCATGCATTTTTGATGTACTATTAACATATTATTTGATATGCTTTTTATAGTTTTAATATACTCTATAGCCATGCTTTGACTATACTTTATAACTACACTTTGTTACTATGTGTTTAATATACTTTATCATGGCTACAAAGCATAGTCAAAGTGTAGTTAAGAAGCATACTAGAAAATATACAAATAATTGAAAGTGTATCAAAAAGTGTAAAACAAATGTAGTAAAACTATAGTGAAAGTATATAAAAATTGTGCAGATGTGTAGTCAGAAAGCATAGTCAAAGTATATTAAAAAGTCTGTCCAATTTTAGCAAAAACATAGTGAAGAAAAATGTGCAAAAGTGTACCAAAAGTGCAATCAGAAATTGTAGTAAAACTGCATAAAAAAGTGTCTAGTCAGAAATGGTAGTGAAATTGTACAAAACAGCATATAAAAGTGTACCAAAAGAGTGCTCAGAAAGTGTAGTAAAACTGTATCGAAAAGCATACAAAAGTGTTAACAAAAGTATAATAAAAGTGCAGTTATTGAGTATGGTTACAAAGTGGTACACTTTGAATACACTTTGACTACACCTTATAGCTAAACTTTAACTGCATATTGTTACTACAATTCTAACTTTTACTGCAATTCATCAGTGCTCTTTAACTAATAGAACTATTATACTAACTGATTAAATCTCACATAGAGTAAATCTCTGTGAAATCTGTGAATGCTATCATGTCTGTACTAACTGTGGAGTTTGAAGAGTAAACCCCTAGTTTACTGATGTTACCTGGTTGTGACCTAGAGATTATACATGAGTCATGTATTTGTTGTATACATTTGTATGAAATACACATGTACAGTCACAAATTGTAACATGAAACAAATATCCAAAATGAAAAATACAGCTAGACATCCAGCAGACCAGTTCATGCTCCACCTCCCTCATCCATCTCTCCAACATTTGATGATAGCCATTAATTTGAGGAGAATTAGGCAGGACTTTTGATGCTCCTTTGCTTCTTGTGAGGACCATCACCCCCAGCTCCAAGCTTACACTTGCCCACATCATACCACCACCTGTAATGATCATGTGCAGTCATGCACACACCAATTCAGAAATTGTCCATCACAACATCCCAGAAGAAGTTCAGCCTGGGTGTGGACTGACATACATGCTGAACAGCTTGAGAATTTGCTTGTCTTGCCTCTATCATGTTGGCAAGTGAAGCCTTCAATCCTTGAGCAGGATTGCACAACAGACAGTTGATCTATCCATCTGGATGGTAGGATAGAGAATCTACAACTTGTCAGTAATGTACATCATTGATACTTTATGTGAATTACTTCAGTTGCCCAGTATTCATTTGCAGGTCCATTGGAGCTGATGGTGAGTGTGCCATCAGGCCACTACAAATATGCATTGAATGTGACCTTCATGATGGAGGCCCAGGTGACCCCTCCCATGACAACATGCCCATAATTGTTTGAGACACAACTGATGAAATTGTCATATTCAAGGTATGGTCAAGCATGTAAGTCCTCCCTGTAACTGTTTGTGGTGCTGGATGATTGCCATTTTGGTGATTCTTCTACAATGATCAGAATCACAAGATTGACATTGTGATTACCAGCAACAAGATCTCTGAGGTACATTTGAGTCATGTCAGAGAGAATAGTAAACCCTATTTTTCTGATCCAATTTGGAATGGATGGGGAAGTGTTACACATGAGAATCTGGAAATTGGAGATGCCTTTATGTTCATCATCATCTTCCTCCCTGCAGAAGGTAATCACCTTGTTCATGTGGATGATGAACTTGAATCCAGTCCAGGGTGTGTTGAGGTTTGCAATGAAAGACAAGATGATATCATTGAGATAGTCAAGGATGTCTTCATGTGCACTTGATGGTACCATTAACACAAGCTTGTGCTCTTTGTAGAAGTATGTCAATCTGTGAAAGGTCAGCATCCCATTTCCATAAGCATCTGATGACACAGGGAGTCTGACACACTTTATGTGAACCAAAGGATGCTCATCTTTGAGTTGGAGAAAGAGTTCTGCAAAGTCCTCAAGCTTAAAGTCTTCTATAACCTGTTGTGGTTGATGAATGTAAGCAGAGTGTGTGGAGACTGGAATCATGACTGACTTCTTCAGTATTGAGTGGTAGATCAGCATGAAGTGAAATAAATCATTCTGTAAGAGGAAAGTTAGATATGACTCTGAAAAGAATAGTGATATCTTTTACTAATCTTCATGTTATCTCCCATATTAAGCAAATGATCTGATTTTTTCCCATGGCCACACAAGCTCTGGGGCTTGATTTTGTCTCCTGTGTTCTTTTCAGTCTTGGTTTGGAGAACATTTTCACAGATGGAACCTGTGGTCATTTACTCAAACATTTCTTCTTGATGTCTGAAAAAAAAGACAAGTATATTAGTTGGGTGAACAGATTAACAAGGGAGTGGCATACCACTCTAACACCTCTGATCCCCAATCTCCTCTGAGGTTGTTTACTACAACTCCAAGGTCGATGTGCATCAAGTCCCTCAACTCCACTCTGGAGCATCTCAGAGTTGATCATTCACCTATGTAAGGTCCTATTTCTTATCTCGGATCTGATATTTCCTATTCTGAACATTACACCAGAGTTACATTTAGCACTTGTATTTCCATCCCTATTTAGATACTGGGCATTGTTCCTGCTCTCTCAGTTGTTCTGTGACACCACTGTGCAACAGCTGAGTCTGGATATCTCTATCCCTCATAGACTTTGTCAGGTAATAAGCCCTGCTAGCATCTGAAAACTTCCTTACTTAGCTCCAAGCATGCTCACTTAACTCTGAACAACTTCAGACTAACTATAATGTTACTCCAACATCTTCTCTTCAGCCCCATGATGCCATACAATATCACTGAACTCCATTCCCAACACCATGCTGTCAGATGATGCAACCGCCACTCTCAACTGTCCCATTCTCACAGACACTTCAAATTTCTAAATTTGAAAACTCCAGATAACAGACATCCTCCACCATCAAAACCTCCTTGTCATTGTTCTTGAGTTTCATCCAACTCCTATGAACTCCAATGCCATCTTCTAAACCACCTCTTCTAACATTGACACATGGACAGAAGATGATAATCTAGCATTCAGAATCATTCTGGATCTGTCATATCCCATCCTAATCTCTATCCTCACACCTCCGAACTCCTTTCTGATACCCCCTATGTGACCTCCAATTCCAACACCCTCATCTCCAGTACCCTCCAATGAACTCTGCCCTACCTTCCATCAAACCTCCAATACCAGAACCTCTCTTTCCATTGGACAAATTATGATTGGCCCAGATCTTGTATTTGCTCTGTTTTCTAGCCTATGATCCATTCCTACGTTATACCTGTGTTACATTTCATTCCTTCATTCTATGTACAGCACCCTATGACCTCCAATCATTATTGTACCTTCACATATGATCTCCTCCATTCTCCATTCCAGACTCTCATCTAACCTCATAGTATATAAACTTCTGTAATTCCCTCCTGTATTCCTTGGTTCAAATATTGACAGTTACTTTGATTTCCACTTCTCTAACTCCATCTGATCCTGATGAAGTTTTCCTTCTTCTTAGTTCCTCTTCATTATGTTTCTCCCATCTCTGAAATGAGAATTCTGACAGTAGGCAAGGATGTGACACATGAGTCATGTGCCAAGTCCTCACCCCCATAACCTCTTTTCTCCATTCTGATATGCCTTTGTCACCTCTGCATGTTGCTCCATCTCATCTCCATCACACCTCCAGCCCATCTGGCATCCTTTCACCCCAGAGTTGACCAATACACCTTGGATCTCCATCAGATTGTTGATATTCTGTGAATCGAACACTAGGTTCTGTGCTCTGTTAATACAGGCAGACCATAGTGCTGATACACTATTCATGTTACTAAAAACTTAGGTATTAAGGCTTGACTGTCACATTAGTCAAACTTAATTAAAGTTTAATCTTAATTACACTTTAGGATTGACTATATGCCAATCTACATGCAGTCTTTATGACTCAGCTATAATGTCATTGGTCTGGAGCTTTCTTAGCTCCACAATGGCTGTGTTGAATCAATTCAGATCCAACTTCACCTATTTCAAATAAGTGAAGCAGCATGAGTGATCTTATGATGTCATTCTGACATCATCGACCTTGTTTTAGCTACATCACATACAAGTACATACACATTCCTGAATGTATTTAAAGGCAATAGACACTGTGATGTAATTAATAACAAGATTCTTCCCTTGTGATCAAGCTTCTAAGAAGCTCTACAAGGGTTGATCTCAATCAATCTTGACTAACTCAAACTTGGTCACAAGAACTTTGATCTCTATCTCAGTAAGCATCCTTGACTCACCTCTCTCTTCTCTGCCCTGTGCAACAGGAGTACCCTTGCACTGTCCTGTTAGTTTATGAGCCCCACCTAGATGTAGTGGGCAAGCAGGCTATATCTTTTGAAATATTTCATCATGCCTCCTGCTCCTGCCTTGCAGAGAGACAGAGTTCTTGTTTATGGATTCTTTGATGCTCTTTCCATCCTCATTGCATGCTTTGACATTGCTTTGGGACAAGCATATTGCATTACTGACAGGCTTTATGAATTTCAATGGAGAGATATCACTTGCCTCTTAATAGATTCCACTAATGATGATCACTGGTCTCTATTCTACACTGCCATGTTTGATGGCAAGGTTACAATCTTTAGCTGCAGCTTTCACAGAATGGGACTAGAACCCATTGGTGAGGGGACTAATCTTCCACCTAGTCAAGGATCTTCACCTTCTGGTTCTGGAAATTCTGAGACTTTAATTAGTCAACAAGAAATTTCAGAAACACCCCCTAAAAATCCACATTCATCCAGTGGTTCAAATCCTCCAAGATCCCAAAATTCCGGTTTCAATCAATTGCATCATCCATATCATTCTCCTATAACCTCTATTCCTATTCTTGTTCAGGCCATTCAAAATGTCTTAGCAGAGCAAGCTCAGTCCTTACAACAACAAGCAGAGTCATTGGAATTATTGCCTCAAGATCTTTCAAGACTTGAGTCACTTCCTTTACAACAATCATCTATTCCTCCAACACCTGCTCCAACACTTGCTCCTGAAGAAGACCTTTTTGGTGGACCTGATTACACAAGAAGATTCTGGAACTTCCTTTCTTTGGGAAGTTTCCCAGAAGAGCTTAAGATAAGGCTTATCAACTGGGACCTGGCTGCCCAAAGAGGTACTTTGATCAATACTCGCAGATTAATTCCCATTTTGGGAAGAGCTACCTGCTCCTTGGACTTGGTATTTCCTGGAGTTTTGCTTTTTGCACCCTATACAGAAAGAAGAGGAATACATCACTGTGAATTCAATGAAAAGATCCTGGTTGCAAGGAGATCTCCAGAAGATTCCCTTGATCTACACATCACTGAACCATTTTATCAAGTGGTCGAGACCAGTGATGTCACAGAGGTACATCCAGGGATACCAAAGAAGGCACCTTGCACTTGGTGCAACTGCTACTTTCTGAGAGGCAAAGCTCATATCTGCACTGGGAACGATAATCAAATTGTCCAAAGAAGGGGATCTCAGGATCCTTTATTAGCCCACTCAGGATCATCATTTCAAAACATCTCTACTCCCACCTCAATCAACAGTCTTGTTATGACTACCTCAGGTAGAGGGTAGATATAGCCCCTAAAGAGGGTCTAGGATACTAAGGACAAAGGAAAGTGAGGCAAGCCACTCTATGAGGATAAAGTACAACAGTTCTAGGAGGACAAGGCTTTTCTGCTTGTCATATCTCAATGGTGTAAAACAGCAAAAGGACTCCAGAGTGTAGTCCTATGCAAGAAATAGGGGTGCAAGTGTGTATCTCGACCCAAGGGGATTGCAAAGAAAGGGAAAAGGACTATAGGAAAGGCTCACTAATCATTCACAGAACACTGGAAAACAAGAGTCTGGCTTCCCCCCATTTGGTAGGGCTAGAAAACCAACTTTACTGGCTGGACTTGAGGGAAACTTAAAGGGAAAAATGGGGAAAAGCTTAGGGAACCAGACTTAAAGGCTTAGGATAGATGGTGGTTACTTGCACACTATCTAGGAATGAAGTCCTAGATACAAAAGTCTAATCTGGGCATACCCAAATGATGTACAGTAAAGGAAACATAAGAAAGTCAAAAACCCGACCAAACCCGGAGCATGGTGTAGGAAAGTACAGTTTTCTACAGTGATATCCGGTCATTCCTAGCCATCTCTAGTCCCTATCCTGCACTCCAGTCGATCCGAGACCGCTCTGTGCTAATGTCTATCCTGATCCGAGTTGATCTGGTAGTTGTCTGAAGGTCAGTTTTTGATCCATCTACAAATTGTATACAATTTCCTTTCAATTCGATGTACTGGACCTGGACCCATGCATACAGGATACCCATCCGGTCCACCGGATACCGGATTCCCGCACACCAGATCATTTCCTGCACACCAGTTCCATTCTTTTAGGGTTGAGTAGTCTTCTTTTGTGTTTTTCCTTACTATATATCATTTGGGTAAGCCTGAATTAGGATGTAGCTCCCCTACCATCACCATGCAAGCCATCTAGTTCCACTCAGTACCAATCCTAAGCCAGTTTCCCTCCAGTTTCCCCAATTCCTGCCATAGTCCTGCAAGCCCATAGTTGGTTTCCCAGCCCTACTGAATGGATGCAAGCCAGACTCAGTTTTCCAGTGTCCTGTGGACAATCAGTGAGCCCTTCATATAGTCCTCTTTTATTCTCTTTGCAATCCCCTGGGTCGAGACCTACACTCGCATCCTACTTATTTGCTTAGAACTTCATTCCAAGTCCTGTAGCTACTTTACAACTGGAGCCCACCATGAGGGGATTCAAGAGAGCATCCGAGGACTTTCCTAGGCTCAGTCCCAGCGAGCAGCGCTTGAAAACTTCCATTCCAACATCCGTTTCCAAGAAAACCTTCTGCACTGACACTTTTGTAGCGGGTTTCCAAGCCATCTGTCATTCAGATCACTTGTCCAACAGTATCAGGGACTCATCCAAGCGAATTATGAAGTATTCTTTCCATTTCTGATAACCAGCAACCTAATCTGACAGATCCGAGATCTTCGAGCGCTCTAACGGACACGGAACGACCGCGCTAGCACAGCCACAGTTCCGGATCCGGATCCGGACCCTTTGAGTATCTGACATCACCCCACAGCCTGTCCTAACCTAGCAACTATTGATTCCAGCATCAATCAGAAGTCTAATCCTGTTGTAATCCATGGCACTTCTGCCATTCCAAGGATCCCCAGATGCCCCTCACTTCAGTGGTAAGGTAATCACTGAACTCCCATGCTTTTTAGATGATGTAGAGTGTCTTGGTGCCTATGCCAATCTCACTGGAAGCCAGAAAATCAGAGCAGCTATAAGGTATGCTGACCTAGAGGAAGCCGAGTTATGGGATACCCTGCCCAAAGCAGCTGAAAATGACTGGGAGGCCTTTCAAGCAGCGGTTATTGACTTTTATCCAGGATGTGAAGGTATTAAGTACTACAGTTGTGCTGATCTTTGTTCCTTAGCTCAGGAGACCCAGATAAAGCCAATGACAAGTCCAGAGACATTTGGAGAATATCACCGACACTACCTCCACATTTCATCCCAGCTCCTATCCTGAAAGTGCCTAGCCGAGTATGACTGTGACATGATCTACCTTAGTGGCTTTCCACAGAGTATCCGAGACTGGATCACCCACCAGCTTGCCATCATCTGCCCTGATATCCATCCAGATGAGTCCTATCCAATGTCTGATGTTGCTGATGCCGCCTGCTTCTTCCTCTTAGCACCCAAGCCCCATCGAGACAAAAATCAATCCAATCCTGTACCAACCCCATCCATTCCTGCATCCATTCCACCTAGTCCTGCATCCACCCAAGTTGATCCACCTCTGGTCCTGTCTGCTCCTGCATCAATCCTGTCCCATCCGCTATCAGTTCTATCCGCTCCTGAACCAGTCCTGTGCGATCCTGTACCCATCCTGTTGCATCCTGCACCAGTGGTAGTCTCAATCCTGCACCAGACCTAGTTGATCCGGAACCGGACACAGTCAATCCTGTACCCATCCTGTTGCATCCTGCAGCAATCCTGTCGGATCTTGCACCAATCCTGTTAGACCAGGACTCCATTCTGTCAGATCAGAACACTATCCTATCAGACACTGAATTTACAGACTATGATGACTCAGAGTTTGTATCCGAGACAGAGACACTGATAGAGTCAGATACAGAACAAGAAGAAGAGCCAAAGCCCCCAGACATAGTCAAAGTACCATTCACACCTGTTACTATTGCTGACCCTTCCTTTTGTACAGAAGTTGAATTCATCCCTGCTGAGGCGCCGGTTCCCGCGATCCGGAGCCAGATTCACACGGTCCGGACCCTCCTTCCTGCTCTCGTCCTGTTATCCTTTGTAGTTGATGCCTTCCTTCTGAGCCAATTCTCATCTATTCCTACATTTCAAAGCCTCTTTGAAAGTATTGCCCTTTCTTTTACCCTTGAGTTTTTTGTTACCGCATCCATGATCCGGTTTCCTGCGCTTCTGACCCGGTTCCCTGTACCCGAGATAACCCTTCTTTCAAGCTGCTCAGCCATAGCATTCATATTCCTGTCACTGCTGAACCTATCCAAGTGGTTTATTTCAGTTTTTGGTGCCCAGTCATCCGTTTTATCCTTCCACACCATAGTTCCTGTGTTCCGAACCCGGACCTACCCACTTTTGATCCGACCCCCCATAGTACAGGTCCTCCTGAGGACAGTCAGTTTATTTCGTTCCCCCCAGGATCCCACCCTCAAGCCCCTTCAGAAGCCTTGCAAGTGGCTATTTTCACATTTTAGCATCCAAAGGCCCCTTCCGACACTTGAGACCTGTGTTCCCGCCTTCCGGACCCGGTTTCTCGCGCATCGGACCTGGTTTCATCTCCTAACATTTTTCCTTTTCATAGTCAAACTTTGGTTTCTAAGTATTTCTAAGCCCTCTTCATACCTGTTTCACCTTTATAGGCTCTTCTTGATTTTCCACACAGCGCTTTCGACTTCACAAGTAGCTTTTCCCACGATCCGGACCCAGTCGACCCGCCATCCGACCCGCTTTCCCGCGCTCCGGACATCTCTTTCTGTGCTCAGTGATGCTCTTCCAAGGTCAAGACACTGGTTCCCTACAGTTCAGGATACAACAGAAGGAATAGAGGATGAAAGATCAGATGAAGAAGACCTCCTGAGATCAAGCACCCAAGAATGCAGACATGTCAAAGAAGACCCGGTTCCGTTGGTAGGAATAGAAGTTGAAGAGCCGGATGATGAACAGCCGCCCCCTGATTATACCAACACCTGACTCCTAATACTGACACCACACAAACAATACTGCTCCTTATGATAGGTTTTTCTCTTCTCTGTTTTACCCTGGGTTTCGACCGGTGATCTACTCACAAAACACAGTCAAAGTACGATAGCGCAGTTCCTTCATTTCAAAGAAAAGACCAAAGCCAAGTAGAATAGCTCTCCAATCCGACATTTTAGACCGCTTTCCCACGCCCCGGATCACCCTACCGTGCACCGGATCCGTTTTTCCCACGCACCGGATCCACCTTACTTACAACGGACCTACAGTACCTTCCTACCCGATACATACACATTTCTCTTTCTTTGCATGCCGAGGTACCATGCCACTTATTTTGTTACAGGATTGAAGACAAGAAGAAGAGAAAGATGTAGAAAGAACAGTCAAGAGACACCCGGAGACCAGATTCTGAGAAGCTTCATTTTTCCACTCATTTCAGTTTTCCCCAAGTTGAGTTCAGAGCTAAGTCCCCTGCAGGGAGCCATTCCTGATATTTCTGTTTTCTATTGAGTTACCATACACTTACCACTCCTTTCCTTGATTTTGACACAAGACATGGACAGCACAGATGCAATCGGGTTCACCCTAAGCAAGAGAGGAGATGCTCGGAGAAGGACTCTGACACCAGCCTATCACCAATTCCCACCGCATTTTGGCCTTCGAGACCATTCCAACCCATGTGCTAAAGCCTGAGTTGACACGTTGTGTGTTGGGGAGGGTGCACAGCCACAACCCGGACCCGGAACCCGGAACCCGAGCCTGTCGACACACTTGTTTTATGCCCTGGCCCACACAGCTCATTCCGCATCACCAACTCTTTCCCCTCTGGACCTGAGTCTTGGCCTTCACCCATTCCGGCCATGCAATGCTGATGAGGACATCAGATCTAAGTCCCCTGTGGATGTAGGAAACCGGAGTTCCCTACAGTGATATCCGGTGTTTTCCCGCGGTCCGATAGCCCCTATCCAGCGCTCCTACCAAACCCGAGACTGTCCGCTGCTGTTTATTCCAATCTGAGTCAAGTCAGTTGAGGTCTGAAGGTTAGTTTTGAGTCCGATGTCCGGACCCAAGTTCCCGCACACCGGACCCGGTGTTCCCACGCTCCGGGTTTGGTCGGGTTTTTGCCTTTTTCATGTTTCCTTTACTGTACTTCGTTCAGGTATGCCCGGATTAGACTTTTGTACCTAGGAATTAGTTCCTAGACAGTGTGCAAGTAACCACCACCTTTCCTAAGCCTTTAAGTCTGGTTCCCTAAGCCTTTTCCTACTTTTCCCTTCAAGTTTCCCTCAAGTCCAGCCAATAAAGTTGGTTTCCTAGCCCTACCGAATGGGGGAAGCCAGACTCTAGTTTTCCAGTGTCCTGTGAACAATTAGTGAGCCATTTCTACAGTCCTCTTCTTTTTCCTTTGCTTTCTTTGCAATCCCTTTGGGTCGAGATACACTTGCACCCCTACTTATTTGCTTAGGACTTCATTCCAAGTCCTGTAGCTACTTTACAGTGCTTCTCTCTTGGATCTCTCCGACGGTCATTGAGGCCTCTGAAAACACAATGAAGGAACAGCAATCGACTTTCCTGCTGGACCCTGCAGGACAACCAACTATTGAATCAGAAGACATTCTTGTGCTTGACTACCTGACTGAGGCAGGTATTGGTGTCTGCAATGACAACGAGCAATGTGATTTCTGCACAATTGGTGTCATAGTCGTCTGGAGTGTGCCATTAGTACATTAGTTGCTGCATGGATGAGCATTTACTAATAAGAATGGCAAGCATTTTACCATAGATTCGACACCAGCCCTGCCCCAGTCACTGCCCATCGTTCCTTGTGACTTGGACATGCTTGGCAAACAGCACCACCCCCATATGTTCAAACCACAAGATATTGCCATGCTGATTTCTCTGACTTTGTGTGTCAATGATGTCTGCATCAACAGCTGTATTCCGCTCTTGTTGCTTGTGATAAGTCCTCAACAAGTCCATCAGTTTGCTATTTTTTCTACCTTTGATCTCCCCTGTGCATGCTACAAGACTGACAATGACCTATTCAAAGCAACAAAGCATACTGTGTTCTGGAAGAAAGACACATGGATTATTCCAATCCACCAGCCAGGGCACTGGGTTGCCTGCATTGCTGACTTCACATGACGTGAGCTTCAGCTCTTCGATAGTCTTCCTGAAGAGAACCCATGGCAGAGTAATGTGAAAGTACGTACCGAGTCTGTGGTATTCTTCACTGCCGCTCACTAATACTCTGAAAGGAAATCATGAGATTTATGTTGCGTTTGTTCTCTCATCAGCAAACCAGCACTTCTGCATAGTTAAGGCCCCAGAGTCTACAGCATGACCCAGGTCTGGACAGACTGAAAGAATGCTGGAGAATGCTGGATAATAATG
>JBBPTO010002075.1:574-12212 GCA_038094155.1 Pulveroboletus cf. aberrans
TGCATCAGGAGTAGGAGCATCAACATCTACAAGCTCTTAGAATTCAGCTACAACAAAATGAGCAGATTATTCATAATTATCATGCTGAAATGCATCAGAGGGAGACACTTCATGAGATTCAGGAAAGGAATGATCAAGAGGAGATAGAAATGGAACAGATCAGACAGCTATCACAAAGGCTTCTCTCACAGACTTTGAGTGAACATAGTCAAAGATCTGCAGAGCAATATGAACAAGATCAACAAAGACAAAGGTGAGAACTTCTTCACAACATCATAAGCATTTGAATAATCTATTGGGTTTATGATTCAGACTGTCATCTAATAAGCAGGAGAAAGAATCTACTCCTCCATCCTCTTCATCTTCATTAGAATTATATAGCAGATCTACTTCCCCTTCCTCTTCCACTTCTGCTTCTGCTCCTGCTTCACCTTCACCACCACCACCACCTGGTTCTAATTCTAATCAACCACCACCACCACCACCTGGCACTGACCCTAATTTACCTGCACCTTCACCTTCACCACCACCCTCACCACCACCACCACCACCACCACCACCACCACTTCAGTTACCTCCTGGTGGTAGATCATATATAGGGCCTATTCAGATTCACAATCTGGGCCCTATGAATATCCAATGTCCTAATCGCCATGCTCTTCATTTCATCTGTGAAAAGCTTGCCAACTCTGCTATTCATAGTTCTCACTTTGGCACATGTTGTCTTCAGGGTAAAGTCTCCCTTTCACCTGTTCAGCATTGGCCACACAACCTTCAGCTGCTCTTTGATGATCCACATGACAACACACAGTTCAAAAAGAAAACCAGAGAGTACAATGATGCTCTTGCCTTTACTTCTGTGGGTGTTGAAATTGCTAGGCAGAATGTTCAAGGGGCTGGACCTCCTTTCTTTCACATACATGGTGCTCTCCATCATCTCATGGATGCTCTTTTGCCTCCAAATAATCTCCAACAATCCTATGCCCAGCTTTACATCTATGATCCTCAGGAGGCAACCAACAGATCTGTCCAGAGGAATTCTCAACTCCAGCCTGATATTCTGCTGGATCTACATACCACTCTTAGGAATGTAAACCCCTATTCCCCTCTTTACAGTCAAGCCTATGATGTTATGAGAGTCAGTTTCTTTCTTTTCTCTGTTGTTACATCTCATCTCATCACTCACATTATATAGGCTAAACCACCTGAGGAACATACTGATGTCAGAATAAGACTTCACTTTGAGCAGGCCAATGATCAAAGAAGATATAACCTTCCCACTGAGATGAAATAGCTGCTATAGTCCCTGATAATGGTTCAGAGAATATCAGAGCTGATCATGACATTGTACTTCATCTTCAAGGTGGTGGCCTTCATTGCATCAGCAACTTACACCCTTTCTATCTTTCTATTCACTATGTTCTCTTCTTTCCACATGGTGAAGAAGGTTGGCACTTGGATATTCCATTGCAAAATATCAATGGCCAGCCACATCACTCAAAGAAAGTCACTCAGCTTCTCTGATATGCCTATAGACTATTTGTTCATCCTCCAGAGATAGAGCCTTCAAATATCTTCAAAGGTGAAAGACTGTTTCAGCAGCTGGTCTGTGGTGCTTGGGCCTCCATTGATCAGTGTAACCTCACATGGGCTGTCAACAACCAAGTCAAACTCAGAGCTGATCTCTATCAAGGAATAGAAGACCATTTAAATCAGGATGGGATTCAAAACATGGGTTAGATTGGACATGTTATTCTTCCCTCCACTCACAAGAGAAGTGTTCATCAAATGAAACAGCTCCTTCAGGATTCTCTGTCCATCTGTAGAGAGTTCAGAAAGCCAGACCTCTTTTTAACCATGACTTCCAATGGAAGCTGGCCTGAGATCACTCAAAATATTTTCCCTAGTGTGTACATTCACTCAATCTTTCTTCATTTCTTGATTCTCATCATGTATCATGTGTCAAGTCAAACTGTTGTGAACAGGTCAGATCTGGTTGCCAGAGTTTTCCATGCCAAACAGCAAGCCTTGCTCAAGAAGATCACTGATGATTATGGTGATGTGGCTGGCTATATTTACACAACATAATATCAAAAGTATGGTCTTCCTCACATGTATCTCTTCGTCTTTCTGGAACAGCAACACAAGATCCAGACTGTGAAGCAGATAAATGCCATCATTTCAGCTCAAATTCCTGATCCAGAGCTTCACCCTCAACTTCATAATGCTCTCTCAAAGTACATGCTTCATGGCCCTTGCTCTTCACAGAGATGTCTGGAAAACAATGTCTGCAAGAAATGCTTTCACAAACCTTTTACACCTCAAACTGCTCTCAAGGAGGATGGTTATCCTGATTATGCTCACCCTGACAATGCCAGGACCATTCAAAAGTGCCAGAACACCTTTACCAACAGGGATGTTTTTCCTCATCCAAGGGAACTCTTGGTGCAGTTTGATTGTCACATAAATCTGGAGATCTGTGGCTCAATCAAGGCTGTCAAGTACATCCACAAGCACATCTAGAAGGGTCCTGATCATGCCACTGTCTAGGCAGAAGGAGTGAATGAGATTCATCCCTATTTTAATGCCAGATACATCTTCTTCACTCAGGCTTGCCACAACATCTTTGAGTTTGCTATGCACAAGGAATGGCCTGCAGTGTATCATCTTCCTGGTCAGCACTCTGTGATTTTTCATGCTGAGGCTCAGATGGAGAATGTGGTCAAAAATGTCAAGGACACCCAACTTCTTGGATGGTTCAAGGCCAACCAGGATCCTGATCTCATTGCTGCTGGTGCTCATGAATACCTATTTCAAGACTTTTCCAAGAACTTTGTCTGAAGTAAAAGGGATGCTAAATGGACTGTTCATCAGAGATATAAGGCTATTAGTTGCATGCATTGTGTCTCTGTTGCTGCTGGTAAAGCTTTCTATCTGCATCTTTTGCTCACCATATTCAAAGGTCAGACTTTTTCACTCTTAATGTTATGACTACCTTGGATAGAGGATAGGTGTAGCCTCTAGAGAGGGTCTAGGGTACTAAGGACAAGAAGAGCAGGGCAAGCTGCTCTACAAGGATGGGGTACAAAGGTTCTAGATGAGAGTGCTACAAAGTCTCAAAGAGCAGAGGTTTCCCAGTGAAAGAATAGATATTTCCAATGAGAGAATGGGAATGGAGCGAAGATCTGATGTATTGAGGTACATGAAGGGGAGGTCTAGCTTGGAAAATACAAGTACAAGGCAATGAGGTTTATATAGGCATAGGATGAGTTCAGGGTAGGTAAGGGTGGAGTTGCTGACTGAGCAAATGGAATTGCAAGGAATGCAATGAAAATGAATGAGCAGTTATGATATTGTAGTCAGCAATGAAAAGAAAAGAACATCCAAATTGAAACTTATACCCATGTGTATGTACAAGGCATGCAACTAGAGGAAAAAGGGGCCAATCATAACATTACCCCCTTAGTATGTCTGAGACAGCTTCAAAGGATCAAAAATCAAGGTAGCACCCACCTTCTGAGGAGCTGGTCATATTTACCATTCCTTCTGTGATATATTCTCATAATCATCAGGTGGGAGACAACAGGGAGAAGCAGATCATCTAGGTAAAGGGACTGGAACAGGTTGGCCAAAAGTGCCATGTCTGGCATGAGTAGGATGGGTGCCAGGGATGTGATCAGTGCTGCAACATCTAAATGGTGAGCCTCTCAAACTGTGCAATGACACTAATCAGCTGGCACTGGAAAAAAGGGCAGCACATCTGGGCATGTCTGGGAGTGGTGTTGTGACAGATAGGACAGATGTAGTTTGGGCAGTTGATATGTTGGTGGCCCAAGTGATGGAAATGGTGGCAGGTCTCATGGTAATGGGAATGTGACAAGAGAAGAGGAGTGGTTCCTTCATTTCCAGTCCAGTGTACCTCAGTGCATTCTATGGTGGCAAGTTCTGCGGAGTTCAATGGTTCTGAAGACATAGAAGGGGTGTGAGGGTTCTGAAACTCAGCTAGATTCTGGAGGTAATGATTAATGTCAGCCAAGAATTCTTCCAATTCCATCTGGTGCATTGTCATAAGTAAAAGTCCTCATATCTCATCCTGAACATCTCCAAGATGTTGGCTGATATGGAAATCACCACAATCAGTGATACCTGGGGTAAGAAGGTCTTCAGCCATGAGGGAAAGTCATTGGTTCTAGAGGTAACTCCAATAGATGGTGTACAATGGAGAGATGATATCTAGATGAGAGGCTATGGTAGAGAAGAGATGTGAGTCAACCAACATTTTAGCCATCAGGCCAAGGTAGTCATCACCAGAAAGCTCTTGGCAAAGGTTGTGGGCAAAGGACAGGACAGTAACTGAGATCACCACACAAGGAAGAACAGTTGTGACTGGTGGTAAGATAAAGGTGGTGACAGGGGTGATTATGGTGTTCTCAAATTGGGAATTGTGCCAGGCAGGCACATCAGCATCAGAGATGACTTGGGCAGGTTCTCCATCAGAGAAAGACATAGTGGTCCAGCCAGAGGTGGCTACAGTGGAAGAGAGTTCTATAGTACTGAAAGGAACAGAGGAAGGAGAAGAAACAGTATCTACAAGAGTGAAGAAAATGGTGACAGGGAATAAGGACATGACTTTGTTTATTTTTGAAGACAGTTTTAGTTCTGAGTGATGGTTTTTTTCTAAGGGAGTGTGAGAAGGAAAAATGGAGGGGTGACATTTTTTATAACTATCTAGGGTGCACTGCGAATGTTTCAAGTTCTGTTCTGGAATCCCTTCAGTCAAGTATCCCTTCCAACAGATCAGGAACATGTAGGGAGACAGTGCATCACAGTATTTCAAGATTTTCTCTATTTTGTACTCTTCCTCACCATCTACAAGCTCCAGTGGAGGTCTTGGGAAGTTCTTGCCATGGACAGTATTTACTCTATACAGGGAAAGAAGAAAAGCATGGAATACAGAGTGGATCTTTCATGCCTATGGAAGACAGAGCTGATATGTGATTGGGGACAGTACCTTCATAATTGTGAAGGGTCCTTTTCATTTGGATGTGAACTTCAGGTTCAAGACAGAATGATGGTGATTTTTGGCTTTGAGCCAAACTTTATCTCCCTTGGAGAATGGAGTGAAGGATCATTTGTTTCATGATGCCATGACTTGGTGTGTGAGTTCATGGGAAGTAAGGGGTTCATTCCTCATTACAGAGAGGGATTTCAGATGAAGGTCAGTGGCAGGGAGTGAGGAGTCAGGGAGAATGACAGGTAGGGCACAGGGTTCATAGCCCATCATGAGATAAAATGGCAACTTGTAAGTGACAGACTGGGGACAGTGGTTATGTGCAAATTGGGCATGGGTAATTTGATCTGACCAGAAACCAGGGTTTGTGCCACAGAAGATATGAAGATACATCTCAACTTCCTGGTTGACACATTCAGTCTTACCATCCAACTGGAATTGATAAGCAGTGGACAGGAAAAGATCATAGTTCAAGAGATGACCTAGCTCTTTAGTGAAGGAAGAGGCAAACTGTGAGCCTTGATTGGAGATGATCTTGTCATAAAGACCAAAGCAGGAGAAGACTTTGTGAAAAAAGAGGGTTGCTATGCCCTTGGTGATGATATTTTTCTTGGTGGGGCAGAGAATTACCCCCTTAGTAAGCCTGTGGTTGACCATGACCAACAGGAAATCAGAGCTGGATGAAGAGGAGAGATCCATGATGAGATTGCATGAGATCTGTTGAAATGAATGCATACAGAAGGATTTAATTGGTGTTAGTGGGAAAACAGTGGGATGGATATTTGCCTTATTCTGTTGGCAAACAGCACAGCCTCCTATATACTTTTGGATGAATTGGACCAGTTCTGGCAATTAAAATTCACTGGAGACAAGCTGTTGGGTTTTCAAATAACCAGGGTGTCTGGCAGTTTCATGATCATGGCAGCAAGGGAGGACTTCATGATGAAGGTTATCTGTAGAGGAAACATAGATGCATCCTCTGTAGGACAGGACTCCATTGGTATACAACCAATTGGAGAGATGGGAGAAAAAAGTGGTTGGTACTTCTCCTTGTAATCTTGGAGAGCCTGTAGAATGAGGGGGTCTGAGGATGAGAAAGAGGTGAGTTTGCCTGTGAGAGAGAAATCAATGAGGTTGACAAAGAGGGAGTTGGAGAGCAGGGTCATTCCTGCATTATCTTCTTTGTCTATGATGAGGTCTGGGTTGCAGAAGAGTGCATCAGGGGCAGCGAGCTGGAAGCCAGGGACATGGACCATTTTTAGATCAAAGTTAGTGAGGTCAAGGAGCCAGCAGTTTAGGTTCTGGGGCTGACAGAAGTACATCAGATTCTTATGGTTGGTATATGCTTGGATGGAGAAGGGGGAGTCTAAGAGGTAGTGTCTCCAAGTTTTCAAGGTACAGATGATCATGAGGAGTTCACAATTGTATATGTCATAGTTCCTCTCAGCAGGGGAGAATGATTATGAGAGGTATGAACAGGGGTACCAATCTTCATTGGCATTAGTCTGGAGGAGGATTGCTCCAGTGGTAAACTTTGACATATCAGTCATGATGGCAAAGGTTTGGGACATGTCAGGGAGATGGAGAACTGGTTTCAAAAGGAAGAGACTTGTTGAAGGACTTTTGGCAGGTGGGGGTCCAGTCCCATACAAGACTCTTCTTTATAAGATTTATGAGGGGATGAGAAATGAAGGAGTAATTGTGGATGAATTGCCAGTAGAAGTTGGCAAATCAAAGGAAAGACCAGACATCTTTGACTTTTGTAGATGTTGGCCAGGTGGTGATTCCCTCAAGCTTGATGGAATTCATGGTGATCTGCCCAGGTTTAATGATCATTCCAAGGTATTTGACCTCAGAAGTGGCAAAAATGCATTTTTCAAGCTTCAAGTGCAGGTCAAGTTCTTGCATCCTTTGCAGGATGTTATGACTACCTTGGGTGGAGGATAGATGTAGCCCCTAAAAGAGGGTCTAGGATGCTATGATGAGGGAAAACAGGGCAAGCCATTCTATGAGGATGAAGTACAAGAGTTCTAGGAGAATAAGGCTTTCCTGCCTGTTCTGTCCCAATGATCTAACATTGAAGAGAGGACTTCCTTGAAGATCTATCATCTCAAGGTGAACAAGGAGTTCCCTTAAAATAGCATAGCCTCAGGAGTGCTATGATGTCTCAAAGAGCAAGGAGGTTTCTGATGAGGGACTGGGAGCTTGGACTGGGAGTGGAGCAAAGACCTGGTGTATTGAGGTGCATGAAGGGGAGGTCTAGCTTGGGAATACAAGTATGAGATGAGAAGGTTTATATACAAGTAGGGCAAGTTCAGGGCAGGTGTGGAAGGAGTCACTGACAAGGCAACTGGAATCACAAGGAATGTGATGGAAATGGATGAGGAGTCATGGTATTGTAGTCAGCAATGAAAAGAAAGAACATCCAGATTGGGACTAACACCCATGCATATATAAGCAATAAAAGAAAAAGGGGCCAATCATGACACAGGACATACTTGATTCAATCTTCATGGAGCTCAGAGTCTGGGAAGAAGATAAGGAGGTCATCCATGTAGATGATGAGCCATTCTCCAGTAATTATGTTTCTAAATGAATCATTCATGAATTGTTGGAATGTAGCAGGGGAGTTCATGAGCCCAAAGAACATAATGAGCAGTTTGAACAGTCCTTTGTGCATGATAAAGGTGGCCTTCCATTGGTTGCCATCCTTAACTCTAACATTATTGTATCTTCAATGAACATCAAACTTGGTAAACACCTTGGTGTCTTTTAGTTTATTGACAAGGTCAGAGACTAGGGGGAGGGGGTATGCATCCTGAATCATATGCTTGTTCAGATAGCAGTAATCTTGGCAGGGGTGGAGTCTGCCATCCTTGTTTTTGACAAAAAAGAAGGGCACTGCTTGGGGGGAGTTCAAGGGGCAGATCTTTTCACAGTCAAGGTTCTCCTGGATAAAGTCTTTGGTGGCCTTTCTTTCATCCAGGGACAATGGGTAGATTTTCCCAACTTTGAGAATGAAGGAATCATTAAAATGGATTTCATGATCATAAGGGTACAATGGGAAAACATGGTCAGATGCTTCCTTCCTTTGTGAAGACATTCAAGAATTCAGCATATTCTGGGGGATAACATGGTCTTGGGCTTGGCTTTTTCAGCTGCAGCCACAAGCTCAATGGCAGTGGTGACTTTGTTAACAAACCTCTCATGTCAGAGGCTGCCACAAGGAATGAAGCAGGTCCCAAAGTGGGCTATATGGTGGAGGTTGGCATACTTTTTTGTGATGGTGACAAGGTCAGACTCTTTGGTTTTCTGGAGATAGTCAAAGAGTCTTTTGTCATAGACTCAATGAACCATGGTTTCCTTGGTGGCAGCAGTAGGATAGAGCTTGATGTGCTATTTGAGGTCAGCAATGTGGGTCTGGTACAGGTCTTTTGACTTGTTGAGGGATTCCAAGATGGTACAGGTCTGTTTAGACCAGTAAATGAGGGGGTTGACCACTGTAGGAGACCAGTGTCCCCTACCATGTAAAACCCCTATTTTCCTGATCCTTCTGTCACCCCTATAGTGCAGGTCCCATTCCCAAGCCAGTTGAAGGCCAATCTGAGTGTTGTTCATTCAACCCATCCCATCTGTCCAATCCAAGTTCCCCAGATCTGGGTTGGTAAGTCAGGTTTCTTTTCTTTGTATCAGTTTCCATCCTGAGTGACCACAGGTTCACCCAGGTCTGTCATACTTAGCCATTTTCTTTTGTTTGTATTACTTACCATTACCATCGTCATGCCACTCTGTTACCATATGTTACTTACTTCACTGACCTGATATGTATGAAGTCTCAGGTTTTTCCAAACTATAAACCTTGTATCTCAGACTTTGGTCTGCATTAAATTGTACTTCCTCTCAATCACAAGTCTCTTTTTTTAAGTATCAAAAAGGTCGATCCCACTGCAACCCAAGCCAGTCAAATCGAATTGAGTGCTTCAACCTGAATCCAAAAAGTCGGATTCTTAGCCCTACTGAACAAGAAAATCCGGACTCATGTTTTTCCAGCTTTACAGTGCATGGTTATTGGTCTATTACCTTCTTCTAGTCCCTTTGGTCCCTTTTGGATGGTGTAAACCTGCTTGCTACCCATACTTACACCATTAGGAAACCCATACAAGGCTTTCTAGATACTTTACACTGCCTTGAGCCAGGGTGATCCTAAGATGTCATTCTGTTATCCATCCATGATGTAGAAGAGGACCTTTTTAGCAATCCCTTTGATGTTGACAAAGAGTGTAGTAGAGAACAACACCTTGCCCTTCTTGTTAGATGACATGTTGAGGTTGCAGACTTGGAATGGCTTCTTGAGCTGGAAGGTTGGAAGGTTGTTCTTCTGAATGGAGCCCCAGTCAATACAATTGATGTCCACACTGCTATTAATCAGGGTGCAGGTTTTTATGATTTTGAGCATGTATGAGGGTATGATGAGTTCAACATGGATCTGCATAGACTTCATCATATGAGATACAGTTCCAGGTGCACATACTATATAGGAGGTGGCTGATGTTGAGGCAGTCCTCCATTCTAAAACCCTGGGAATAAAAATGGGTCATTCTTCCGACCACTTCTTTATTATCTTTCTCACATTCTTTCAATGTGGGGAGATCTTGGGGTTCTTCTTTATTGTCTTCTTGATGGAAGGTTTTGGGAAGTCAAAGGTTGTTGCACAGTTTCACACTGAGTGTCTGGGTTTTCTGCATTTGAAGCAGAGGTTTTTCTTATGACAGTGCTTCCTTTCTTCAAGAGTAAGCTTCTGAAGATGGGGGGTGGACACATTATCAATGTCCATGGCATTGGGATCTCAGGGTGGTTTTGAGGTTGAGGGGATGGCATAGGCATAGGAAGGGTTCATTCTTCCTTTGGATGCCTTGACAATGAGATTTACTCTCTCCCACTGTTTCTGGAAGGAGATTGCTTGTTTGTACCAGTTGTTGATCTTTTTAGAGACTTCCTCCATAGTGAGGATTCTGGTACTGAGGGGGGTGGCAATAGCCAGCTGGTAAAATAAAATAAGGACAGCATCAGTGGCTGAGAGTCTCATGGCATGAGCCTGAAATTCAGTGTTAAAGTCTACAATGGAGGGGGTCCACTGTCCTTTCTTGTTCCTGGTCATTCAGGCAGACAACAACCATGCTAGAGTGTTGGCCACTTCATCCTCTCTGATGAAAGATTTCTTAAACTTATCAACAAAGTCAGACAGTTCTCCAAAGGTCTTTTTGGAGATGGCCTTTCTCTGAAAGGTCTTGATCCAGACTTGGGTGGACCCAAGGGTCATAAATGAGAGGGCAAAGGCAACATTTTTGTTATCATTGCAATAGATGTCAATGTTTACTAGGAGATAGGTTGAAACAATGTCCAACCATTTATTGGTGTTGGCAGTATTGCCATTAAAGGATGCTGTGGGGTTGAGCTTGAGTTCTGTAGGTTTTGAAGAAGACATAGCTTTGTAGGCTCAGATAACTTCCTGGGGTTTGGGTGGATCTAGGCAGTTGCTAGAGAAGCAGATTGTGGCTGGGGTGTTGGTGATGGTGAAGTCAGTATCTGAGGGATGGATGCAGAATGGGAGAGGCAATGGGCTAGGTCAAGGATGACTTTCATATCCTCCTCAGTAGGTAGGTATAGGTCATTTTTGTCAGAGAGGGTCCAAGCATGTGGGAGTGACTCAGAGTCAGAGGTATCATTGGAATGGGAGCACCAATAAGTGTCAGTGAGGGGCCTGGAAGTAATGGTGGCTTATCAAATGGTAACTGACAGGGAAAGCTAAACCTTTTGTTATGACTACCTTGGGTAGAGGATAGGCATAGCCCCTAAAGAGGGTCTAGGGTACTAAGGACAAGGAGAGTGGGGCAAGCCACTCTACAAGGACAGGGTACAAAGGTTCTAGGTGAACAAGGCATTCTTCTTGCTCTGCTTCAATGATCAAACATTGAAAAGAACTGGACTACCCAATGATTTAATGTCATTGGGTGGCAAGTGGTTCTCTGGAACAGTGCAGCCTCAAGAGTGCTACAAAGTCTCAAAGAGCAGAGGTTTCCCAGTGAGAGACTAGGTATTCTCAATGAGGGACTGGGGATAGAGCAAAGACCTGGTGTATTGAGATACATGAAGGGAGAGGTCTAGCTTGAGAAATACAAGTACAAGGTGACAAGGTTTATATAGGCATAGAACAAGTTCAGTGTAGGTAAGGGTGGAGTCACTGACTGAGCAAATGGAATTGCAAGGAATGTGATGGAAATGGATGAGGAGTCATGGTATCATAGTCAGCAATGAAAAGAAAAGAACATCCAAATTGGGACTTATATCCATGTGTATGTATGTATGAGGCACACAACTAGAGGAAAAAGGGGCTGATCATAACACTCAACACTTTATTGACAATAACTCATTCTTCTCTTCTTCTTGGTGCTATATCTTATGAGGATATTCATACTCTCAATGACCATCTTCATGACTCCTTCAAAGAGGCCTGCAGGGCACATGGTCTTCTTCAGGATGATAGAGAATGGCTTTTGTGTCTTCATGAGGCTGCCCACTTCAGATTGGTTCTCATATGCGAAATCTGTTTGTTGTCATTCTCATTCA
>JBBPTO010002076.1:0-12209 GCA_038094155.1 Pulveroboletus cf. aberrans
CCCTTGTACCCTCCTGTTACATAAGTGGTAAAAGTGGTAGAATGTAGCTAGAAACATACCTCAGTTGTTGCACACTGATGGGAGGACAACTGGGAGAGTAAGACAAGAAGGAATGGACTAAAATAGTGATGGATATTGATGGTATGAACTCCGATGCAACTCCGACATGATGTCCAAATAAGGTCCGAAAGGGGAAAGGGAACCTTACCCAGTGAGAAAATCAACTCCAAGGTGCTCCAGAATGGAGATAGTGGCATTGGTATGTGTCAACCTCAGAGTTGTAGAGATGAGCCTCAGAGAAGGTCAGAGGTCAGAGGAGGTATACTTTGACACATTCCCATCTTTGCACTCAACCCTGCCCTTTCACCATTGAGCTATCAATTGCCCTCAGAGTCTCTCCATCAGACTATCTTCCATTTCTCATGTTCACACTGTCATGCCATTGACCTCTGTTCTCCTTGTGCTGCTCTCCTCACATCACAAATTTAACAAATGTCTTATGTGACCTCATATGTCACTTATGTCAATTTATGAAGCTAATTTGACTTGTCACATGTGGCTAAGCATGCCTGCACAGATCAAGACCAACAAGATGGCAAGTTCATTTGAGAGCCACATCTCAGCTGTCTTATGAGTTTCAGAGTGCAAAACATGTCAACAAAAATGTCTAGGATTAACAGTCAGTATAACAAACTTGTATATGCAGCAAAAAAACTGCAAAATTCAGAGTCATGTATGAATGACATAATATTCAGCCTAACAAGTACAGTGGGTGTTGGGTATGTGATGTATTCAGAATCATATCATATTGCCAATCCTACACTCTTGTTGATCTGTCATGTGCTTTAAGACTCACAAGAGAAACGAGACAGAACTCCAAGATCAACCCACCATCTTGTCAGTCTTAATCTGCACAGCCTTCTCAGCCATGTGTGATGAGTCAAATTAGGTTTGTAAGTTGAAATAAGTACCATATGAGCTCACACAAGACATTTCTTAAATCCCTGATACACATCATTATGATGATGATGAAGACAACACAATGATTGCCAGATCTCAACTTGAATTGTTGTGTTGTCATCACCATCATCTTTATCCAAGTTGTGTCATGCACCCCACTCTTGAGAACACATACCCATGAATATAGTACTCTAATGACACAGCTTGTAACCTACATAGTCCTGGCATCAGTGGCCTGTTGAATGTGGAAGGCATGCCTTGAGCCCTACCAAGCCATATCAGAAAGTCCAGCTTGGCCCAGCCTAGACAGGCTTGGCTTGGGGCTTCAGGCTGGGCCATGCACATCACTAGTCAAAGATATCATGCAAATTAAGAAAACTTGATTTCTAACCTTTTCCTTGTAGAATAATCACTCCCAGAAGACTTGATATGATGACATAGATTGAGAGGGGAACAACAGTGTTCCAAACAATCATAGCCAATGATGGATGACAGTGGGTGGCATCAATATATGGCCCTATTCTGATCTGAACACTGGTGCAGAGAGATGAAAAAGTGCTGTACAGAGACTGTGTGAGCTGAAGATGTGTGAGAACATGTAGCAATGTGTGATGCAGCAAAATCTTAAGGCCATGATGACTAAATCTGATATGTCATTAGTAAATACATCTTTCAAGATATGATGACATTACCTATCCTTTCATGGAACTTTGCCTTTCCACTTATTTGCCAGCACTGGTGCCTTGACCATGCTTCTTTTTCATGGATAGTTTACTATTCTTGTGCTCAGAGTCTGTCAAAGAACTCTTATCATCTAGTAGGTTCACAGCAACAACAGCCACTCCATTTGTTGACATACTTGGAGTCTGGGGGTAAACAGGAACTCAAGGGTGATGAAGAAAAGGCTAAGATACTGAGTGATGAATATGTGGAGAAATTGCTGTGATTTTGTCCTGATGCATGGTCGAATAGATACCAGTAACATTGCTGGCACATAGCTATTAACATTCTCTGCCTTAGAAAAATAACAAGTTTTCAGTAAACATTGTATACATTTTAAGAATATATATTGAAACCTGTAAATGAAACTTATCTTCATGAATATGTTGTTTCAATTTATTCAAAACAATGAAGGTGGGTTGATCATATTAAACCCAATTCCATAATTATAAAAAGTTTTCAACTCTCTTGGAGTACAAATTTGATGTATATATTTTGGATACCATGATGGTATTCACCCAATCAGAGCAGTGCATTGCTGATATGTCATGCTAACATATGTCAAATACATATTTTTAGTTTGTATGGTAACTGAATTTACATGTCTTCCTAAATATGTAATTCAATAAAACTCAGCCTCAGACCTGGTGAAGTACCTCTACAAGTTCAAGTTATGGCTTAAGTCAACTTTGACCTTTTGCTCAGCTGCCCATTTCATTGCCTTATAATCACAACAACTGATGATATGCCACATGAAGGGCAGGACATAGCCCTTCAGAACCTGAATACCAGAAAGTGATACAACCTTCTGACAAGGCCCTGGTGTAAGAGATGCCCTTAGTGCTGAAAGGGAATAATTTGAACTAACCACCAAAGTGCTGTTGTTGAGTTGTGTTTTCAATAGCTCTTAATGAATTAGATTCCATCTAAGAAGATATAGTCCATTATCTGCAAGTATTCCCATATAGCTCCATATCTTCTTTTGTATTCTCATCTGTATTATCTGCATTTGATTATGTATTCTAAATACACCAGCTTTGATGGGATAACTATAGACACTCTGTACTGTTTCTCTACTGCTTTCTCATTTTATGATTATCTACCTATCCTATTATCACTCTTATCAACTGTATTGCAGTTTATTTATTTACATAACATCATTCTTTATAGTTTTGTTAACAAGCCAGTGGTGCAAAATGATCACTTGATATTCACTCTCATGATTGATGAGTTCTGGATTCTTCAACACCTACTATTAGACCCACTTTTCAGATTGCATACCTCACCATTTCATTCTTCTGATTTTCTTTCTAGACAGTAATTTACCCACTGTGTCAATGAACTATATCTTAATCCTGCCAATTTGTTGCTCTCTAACCAATTGAAGCTTCTCTATTGTTTGGTCTTTGTCCATGAGAGGTCTTTTACTTGATTCCTGACTGTGTGCAGTCAGCTTGATGAATGGTATTTCTGTCCAGTCAAAATTCATATCATTTATCATACCCCTTGGGTCTGGCACAACATTCTGATACTGTCCAATATGTAGCAAGAGGTAATTCAAATCATAAAGGATAGGATCACATCCAGTGTCTATGAACCATCCACAGCTTCATACTGATCCTGCTGGTTTTGTATCCTGAGACAGAATAGGAAGAGCCGATGCCTCATTCATAACTTTAAGCCCCTGAATACAATCACAATTTGAGACATATATTTCCCTCTGTTTGTCAAGCATCTGGCAGAGTCATTCATCAGACATGCAGTCTACATAATAATGGAATGTTTTGCTGAGTGTGATTGCAAACTACATCATGTCAAGTCTTGGGATGTGATCACATTTCTCACTCCCCTTGAACTGCATTAACTTTGCACCCTTTCGATGGGATACACTAACTCCACTCATGTTGACCAAGCAGATATGGTGTTTATCCTTCAGCATGATATTTCACACTACTATGAAGACTCAAGGTTCTTCTGTCAAATTTGGTTGGAGATTGGAGTGTCAGAGGGAAACTAGCACACCTTCGAGAGATTTACATCTGAGTTGGACAGATGCCTGAAGGGATGCATTTTGGATGGGTGAAGACTTGATGCAGGACTTTTGTTTGTTTCATGCCATTGCAGATTTGTGGCCTTCTTGATCAGAAATGCAATGAAGAAAAGTTGAAATAAGATGAGAAGCTGTTCTGTTGTCTAAATTGTCAAATGCTGAATCAAAAGGATGAGTGTCCTAGACAGCTTTGGCAATAATGGATAATAGGGGATAATTTTTGTCAGTGATGGGATTAGCAAGGGGAAATCTTGTGACAGGAATGTCTGCAGAATAATTTCTGGGGGGGAAGGGTCAATGACAGAGAATTCAGGGCAGAATAAGTCAGTTTTAGAGATGGAAAATGAGATGGTGCAAAGGAGGAAAAAAGCATGGTAACTATGAGATGTGAGAGTTTATTTTCAAGAGGTTTTACAGAGGAAAATAATGGTTGTCAATCAAAGCTGAGGTTGAAGAAAACATGAAAGGAAAAAGCTTTTTATAGTTTTCTAAAGTAGTCTTTGGATGATTCAGGTTCTGTTCTGGAATCCAAGTGTCTTCTTTGATGAAGTATCCTTTCCATCGGATCAAAAACATGCAGGCCAACAAGGTGACACAGTGGGATAGCATCCTCTCTACTTCATACTCTTTCTCACCCTCTACAAGATCTGGTGGGACTTATGGAAAGTCAGGTCTGTGTGTAGGATTTTTGCAATAGGGAGATAACAGGAAAACATGGCAGACTGGATGTATTGTCCACATCTGTGGAAGTCAGAGTTGGTATGCAATCAAGAACAGTACCTCGACAATGGTAAAGGATCCATTATGCTTCAGCACAAACTTTGGGGTGGGGAGAGTGCAGTGAAGATTTCTGGCTTCTTACCAAATCTTATCTCCTTTGAGGAATGAAGTGAATAAGCATTTGTTTCAGAATGCCATGACTTGGCTTGTGAGTTCATGAGTGGTGAAGGATTTAAAATGGGATTCAATGGCAGAAAGGTTCTAGTCAGGAAGTACTATGGATCAGGCATGAGGTTTATTGCCCATCATAAGGAAGAATGCCAGTGATGGAGTGAGGGCAGTGGATGTGAGTGAACTCCACATATGTGATTTGATTGACCCAGAAACTGAAACTGAAATTCCAGAAAATTGGAGGTAGGTTTGATGTTGGTTCACACATTCAGTTTCTTTATTACACTGAGGGTGATATACTATAAAGAAATCAAAATCATACACTGACTCCAAAAACCCTCTCCATATTGGCTGCAAATGTGGTGTGTAAGTTACAATGTCTAATAATGTGGGAATTTCACTTATCTTGGGAGGTGTTATATATAGTAGACACTCCTGGCTCCCAAATCAGTCCCTTGTTCATCTGAAATAATTCACATAGTGCAGCAATATGACCATTTTAACACAGTGATGTCATGGAAAGGATTTTTCACTTTTGAATTGATGATCAAGATCATATATATATTGTATAATGATTGGCTTTCCTTGTTTGTAAAAACAATGATATGTGTACAGATAGCATCTCTGATTTTAAAAAATTTCACACATTTCTTCATGTTTGATTGCTATCATAGTCAGATTCCTCTCCCTAACTCATCTAAATTCCATTCTTTTTCTGCTTGATGCCAGCCATTCTGGTGAAGCAATCACCAAGCCCACTGGTGTCAGCCCTTCTAGCATATTTAAACTTCACTGTAATGGGTGATATTCTCTCCTGAAAGCTATAGGAGGCTGCTCTTACAATCTTTCCTCTATCAACATCCATTATGCCCAACACCTCATTGTCTCTGGTAAAGCTGAAAATGCTGTCCAAGTGATGAAAGACCTCACCAATTCCATCAACCAACCCTCTCTGATAATACAGTCCACCTTCATCAGAAGAAATCTGGGATAAAGGCTGTAGGATGAGCTTCAGCAAACTCTGAAATACTATAGTCTTAATTCTTCTGCCATCATTTTTCAGCGGAATAATAGCCCTAAACATGCCTGCAAAGATGTCAAGGATTAGTTAGAGAAGCAGCATTTTATGACTATGATTTGGCCTGCACTATGTCCTGACCTATACCCTATTGAGCATCTCTAAGGTTGTCTTAAAAGGAGGCATGCAGGTTATGAAAGCCCTTGTAGTGGGATTTTTGAATTATGCAGAACAGTTAAAGAGGAACAGCAGTTGAGGAGCATCAAAATTTAACCAAGAGCATGCCTAGCGAAATTAAGGCAGTTCTGAAAGAAAAAGGAGGCTATATCAAGTACTGATAATATCCAAGCACTCTTGTTAATGCAAAAAGTGGAAAACCCTTTTCATGACGTTACTGTTTCACAATGGTTATATCTTCATACAATTTGAACATAATCAAGGGACTGATTTGATACCCAGGAGTATATACTACATATAATTTCACCAAAGCTAAGTGAAGTTTCCACAGTATTAGGTATTATATATCACACACTACACTTGAGGCCAACATGAAACTGGTTTTGGGAGTCACTTTAGTTTATCAGGTGGTCAAGTTCTCTGGCAAAGAAGAAGGTGGATTGAGGTCCTCTGTTGGAGATAACCTTATTACAGAGACTGAAATGAAGGTAGAGCTTGCAAAAGACAGCAGTAATGCCTTCTATGGTAATCTTTTTTTTTCATAGGGCAAAGAATTACCCCCTGTTTAAGCCCATGGTTGACCATAACCAATAGAGAATCAAACCCAGAGAAAGTGAGAAGGTTGGTAATCAGAGCACATTAGACCATCTGAAAATGGCAGGTGTAGGTGGTTATGATCAGAATTAATATGAGAGTGAATGGATGGGTATTGTTTACCTTGCTTTATCAGCAGGTGATGCCACCTTTAATGGATTTTCAGACAAGGTAGGTGAGACTGGTCCACCAAAACTCTGAAGAGCCAGTTGGCAGTTTTTTAAACAACTTGAATGGCCAGCAGAGTCGTGTCATGGTGGCAACAAAGGAGTTTATGGTAAAGGGGGGTATATAGATCCATTCCTTGTAGAAAAGAATACAATTAGTAAAGGACCAGTCTGAGAGACAGGAAAACAAGGTAGGAAGAATTTTTTCAGTGATGGCCTGCATGGCTTGAAGGTATAGGGGATCAGAGGATAACAAGAAGGTGAGTTTACCTACAAGGGACAGAGTCAATGAGATTTACAGAGAATGAAGCAGGAAGTAGGGTGGCACCTTGATTGTTGTTCTTGTCAGTTGTGAGATCAGGATTGTATTATACTTGCCTTAGATAGAGAATGAGTGTAGCTTCTAAGAAGGGTCTAGAGTTCAAGAGTTCAAGGAGAGTGGTGCAAGCTGCTCTACAAGGATGAAGGACAAGGATTCAAGGTGAACAAGACATTCTTCTTGCTCTATTTCAATGATAAAAAATTGAAGGAAATCAAGGAGTCAATGATCTAATGTTACCAAGGAACAACAAGGGGGTTCACTGAACAGCATAGCCTAAAGAGTGCTATGAGGTCTCAGAGAGTCAAGGAATTTCCACTGAGAGACTATGGATGAGGAACAAGTGAGGCTAAGATCCAGTGTATTGAGGTACACAAAGGGGAGGTCTAGCTTTGAAACACAGAGAAAATCAAGTAAGGTATATATATATGTATATACAGAGGGTTCAGGGTAGATACAGAAGAAGTCACTGATGAAGTAAGTGGAATCACATAGAATGCAATGAAAACAGAAGGTAAGTCATGATATCATAGTCAGAAAAAAATGTCTGAATTGGGATTTGTATCCATGCATATCATGAAGGCACATGACTAAAGGAAAAAGGGGTGGATCAAAACAGGGGGTGAGAGAGGGCATTGAGGGCAGCAAGCTTTGAGCTGGGCACATGGACCATTTTCAGGTCAAAGTAAGTGAGATCAAGGAGCCAGCAAGCTTGATGTTTTTCACCTCATGACAATTTGAGAAAATGCTTGTTCATAGCCACAATATTAATTACTTTTCCATGTATGTACTGATGGAGAGGCCTAAAAAAGAAAAGAAAGAACACACTTAGAAGCTGAAAAAAGTTCAATTAGCAAAGCTGCAGCCCTCAGTCTCTACCTCCCCTGTGAGGAAGTAGACATGTGTTGTCTTATCATCTATTAACACATTCACAACTGTCTTTGCAATATAGATTTACCCATGGATTACCTCAGACCACTGACCTTTGTATCCAAAAAATAACCCTCTGTTTGGTTTTTTTTAAGTCAGGCCACAATCGAAAGGATTGTACAAGAAGTATGCCAATAAATGCAACAGAAACACCCATTAAGTATGTCTGCTACAAAATGACAGACATGCAAGGTCTTCCAGCTGAAGCAAAAAATTGCCAATGATTCAAAGCACCACACAAATCTGATAAGTACTCCATTTACCCTGCCTTTCAAGCCCTGTTGTGATGCATAACACATCCCTGCCATAGGAACATGTCCATGATCTTTTCAAAGAGGATTTTTGGATCTCCATGGATGATTATTTCTTCCTTGTTAGTAAGGCTTTTCATAAACAAGTTCAGACATTTATAGTTGGTGGTGACAGACCAGACTCTGACAACTTGAAGTGGAACTTCAATCACATAGTAGGTTCTTGGAACAAGGGTGTCACTCTCTGTATCCTGCAGCTCATTAAAATGATGAGAGAACAAGGACAGTGGATTTCATAGTCAAAATCAAAGGAACATTAGGAAGAAGCAACAAGTTCAAATTTCAGTCAACAAAACCAGGCTTTTGAGTCCTAAGCTAACATTCATGATGACATGATTGAAATGAAGCAGAAAATCACAGAAAGACTGGTGCAAGAACAGAATTCAAAATTACAGAAGAATAGAAGAGATGAATGAAGGCTCAATGAAATTTTCCACTATTATTATCTTCATTCTATCTCTAATAAATCTCAGAATATTGTTGCTGTCATGGGATTACTGAAACTTTGGCACAAGTGAAATCTCAGAGAGAGAATGATGATGATGGTGGTGGTGGTGGAAATGCTTGGAACTTCCTGTTGTTTATGGTAACTACTCTGGTAAGTAATGGAACAAGTTCAGATGAGAGAACATAGAAAATGTATTTCACATACACAACATTCTCTGGAGAAAGGATATTAAGAAAGAGCTGAATATTGTTGATGTTCAGCATTCTCTGGACAAGGATAACTTTCATCAGAAGGAATGCAAGGCAACTAGGTGAATTAGCAGCAACAATTTCCATCACTTGGACCTGTTTTAGGGCTACCATTGTCTTTCTATAACTAACCCTTTGTGGCTGATAAAAAAACCAGATGTGCCATTTGAGGAATCATTTATGCACATTGTAATAGCTTGTCTGCAGATCTACAATGGCTTAAAAAAGTGTTCCAATGTCAGTGCATTTTGGATAGATTGATTAATTGCCAGAGGTGGCAAAAAAAAAAAACAAGGCAAACACTTGCAGAATGGAAGATAGTAGTCACTCTGGAAATTCTAGCGCCACTTAGATCTCATTTGATTGTCATGCTGCTGAGATATAGCTATTTACATGTTGTTGGGTCACTTATTTGACCATATTTCAATTCTAGACTCTTGGTATTGAGTGTGTCCTCCTTTGGCCCTAATCAATGGCTCTAAAATCCTAGGCATGCTTTCTATCAATATTTGACACTCTTCAACCTCAATCTTTGCCCACTCCACTGAAATTCTCTTTCAAGGTTCTTGATGTTCTTGGATAGCTATTGAGTATTTTTTTTTTCAATGTTTGCCAGAGATGCCCAATAAGGCTAAAGTCTGAAGATTGTACTGGCCAGTATAGAAGCTTGATTCAATGAGAGTCAAGTCAATTCTGGACTCTTTTTGAAGAAGTGTTTGGGGTCATTATTCTGTTGAAGGATAATGTTCTCCTCAGAACTCTACATGTGATGCTAGAATCCATGACATTGAAGATAGCATATATAAGTACAAACACTACCCATGCATGAGATATGACATCATAGACATTCTAGGCTACTCTTGAAAGAGATGATGGGCTATGTATAAGGTGACTTTCATATCCTCCTTGGTGGGTAGGTATAAGATTTCATGATGAGCAGCCATCCAAGCATGTGGGGATAACTTGAAGTCAGAGGAATCCTTGGGGTGAAAGTGTTGATGGGGGATCTAGTTGAAATGGTGGCTTACCAGGTGGTAGCTAACATGGAAAACTAGACCTCTTGTTACACTTGCTTTGGATAGAGGACAAGCATAACCCCTAAGATGGGTCCAAAACTAAGAGTGCAAGGAGAGCAGGACAAACCACTCTATAAGGACAAAGAACAAGGTATTCTCCATGCTCTGTCTCAACAATCAAGCATTGAAGGAGTTCAGAGGACTCAGCAATTAAATGTCACTGAGGTGCAAGGGTTTACTGTCAACAGCATAGCCTCAAGAGTGCTATGAAGTCTCAGAGGGTTAAAGAGTTTTCAGTGAGGGACTAGGGATGAGAGACAAGTTGTGGAGCAAGATGCTGTATATGAAGGGGAGGTCTAGCTTGGGAATTACATGTCAAGATGAATGAATTATATACAGTCATGGAGTGAGTTTAGGGCAAGTGTGGAAGGAGTCACTAATAAAGCAAATGGAATCACATGAAATGTGATGGAATTGGGTAATGGGTGATGATATCATAGTCTGTGACAAAAAGAAAAAAAAATCTGAGTTGAGACTCTTACCCCTGCATGTACATAGATATCTGACTAAGAAAAGAAAAAGGAGTTGATTGTCACAGCCTTGGGCCCTTTTCAGGTTATCTCTGACTCCTTGCAGGGTTGTATTGAAGTTTGTGATAAAGTTGGTTGCAGTGGGGGCCTTTACCTCTCATGGTTCAATTTCCATTCATGGAACATAGGATCTCATACATTAGTAATTCCAAATTTTCAAACACTTTTGAAAATGGAATTTAATAAAAAAATATGTACATAACCTTTAGAAGTTTATCTATACACTTTATTTTCTTGGTAGTTTAAATGTTTAGCCCCAGTTTATATGTGGAACCAAATTTAGAATGGATTACAATTAAATACACATAATTACCTTCTGCATCCATCATAATGTTTGTGATTATATTAACTTTTGTTGACAAGTTATCTGTTTTGATTTTCATGCTGGCATAATAGTTAATATTTTAAGGGTAATGTTCTTGCAATAACAACAATTCATTTTTTGATGCTGATCAACTGTTTCAGAACTAAATATTTTACATCTTATCAAAAGTAAATGGGTAATGATCAGTGGGCAATGTAGCAGCAAGGACTCAGACATCTGTGTTCACTCATCACCCAAAAGACATGTGCAATCAGGTGTCCCAGTGAAATTCCTACAGGCCATGAGATGAGATCACAAACAATGACAAGGATACTCCTGTTGTGCAGGGCAGAGAAGAGAGAGGTGAGTCAAGGATGCTCACCAAGATAGAGATCAAAGTTCTTGTGACCAAATTTGGGTTAGTTGAGATTAATGAGATCAACCCTTGTAGAGCTTCTTAGAAGCTTGATCTCGAGAGAAAATGAATCTCGTTATTAATTACATCATGGCATCTATTGCCTTGAATACATCCAGGAACATGTATGTACCTGTATGTGATGTAGCTAGAACAAGGTCAATGATGTCAGAATGACATCATAGGATCAGTCATGCTGCTCCACTTATTTCAAATAGATGGAGTTGAATCTAGGTCAATCCAACAAAGCCATTGTGGAGCTAAGAAAGCTCCAGACTGATGACATCTAAAACATGAACCAGAAAGGAAAAAGGTGGCTGTGCATTATGAAAGCTAACTGCCGCTATCACCGCTTGCCCTGACTGTGTGTTCACGCAATGGTAACTACACATGGGATACTGTATTTAGTAGTACCAATTACCAAAGCATTGTAATACTTCATGTGACTCAAAAAAAAGATTCAAGCAATCAGAAAAAAGCCCATTTTGTGATTTATGCCTCAGATATGCCTGGACAACTTAGTTTAGACATAGCCATAAATAAGTTCCACCATGGAAAAAGGAAAAGGAAATAGTTTACAACATATTGAATTGTATATTCAGAATAACTTTTTCAACTGTATAGTAGTAATAGAGTCTAAAATTTATCCTAATTATATAATAGCAGGACATACACATCCCTATTGTTTTGAATAAATTTGCCCAACTTATTCTTTCTCTTTCAAAGAGATGATTCTGCTGACAGATCTAAGTAAATATTTCCAATAGTGTAAATTATTCACTGAAAATGTTCCTTTTTTTCAAGGAAGCATTTGTTTATAGTTATGTCTACACTAAGTTGTCCCAACATGTTTGATTGTTTTTAAAAGGTTAGTGGACATCAAATTGTCTGCCTTTTGCACACTATGGCCAACATGACCAATTCCCATACAGGGCTGCTACTTTAGAGTCTCAGTTAAGATACACTTGAGCAATTGCAGTCAAACACATCTTTTGCAGCCCTATAGAAACCAATTGTAAGTTACATATTGAAGGGTGTAAATGCACAGATA
>JBBPTO010002077.1:0-12205 GCA_038094155.1 Pulveroboletus cf. aberrans
CAACACGACGGAGTGTAGACAATGGGAACACTGGCTGGAGGAGTTGAAAGAGAAATATAAGGAAAAGGCAAACAAAGCGGGGGGGACACCAGAGCCCGGAGATCCGGAATGGACAAATTTAGGTAGTGAACATGTAGACCACACCTTATACAAACGTATTCAAGCCTACACCACGTCTGAAAAGAAAACGACAGCAACCCTGATTATCATAGACTCTGGAGCCACCTCGCATATGGTTCCATTTTGGAAGTGGTTCCACACCTACTCCACACTGGCCCCTCTGCGAAAAATCAAGTTCAGAGATGATTCTACAATAAATGCCATCGGAATCGGAATGGTAATCCTCCAGAGCCATGTAAAAGGCCAACACTACGAAACAGCACTTAGCAATGTCCTACATATTCCGGAGTTTACACTTTCCCTCATCTCTGTACCAAAGTTGGCAAAAGTTGGCATAACTACAGTCTTTCCAGCAAACTCCACCTCCTGCTCTGTACAAAAGAAATCTGACATGATCCTCATCGGATCCTATGCCGACAGATTGTACCACACAGATGCAACTCTGATTTTCACTCCAAAACTAAGTCTAACCACCATTGACATAAACCTTCTCCACCGTCGCCTAGGTCACATTGCGATCCCCCACATACAAAGCATGGTCCGACAGGGGCAAGGCAACTCCAAGGTATAGACAAAACCTCCGGAACATCAGAGTTTTGTGAATCATGCACCATCAGAAAGATGAAGAAATTACCCTTCAAACCTTGGACCGAACTGCGTGCCACAAAACCCCTAGAAATCATCCACTCTGATGTCAGAGGACCAATCTCCCCATCCTCCCAAGAAGGCTATCAATACTGGCTCCTCATCGTTGACGACTTCTCCCGTTTCCCTTGGATATACTTCCTAAAATGGAAGAGTGACGTCCGAAGCATCTATGAGCAATGGAAGTCTGATGTAAAGGTTTTCTTCGGCACAGAGATAGGCTCAGAGCATCCCTCTGAACCACATGTCCTTTTTTCAGGAGCGATGGGGGCAGCAAATACACAAACGTGAAATTTAAGGATGTACTCCGAAATGATGGAACACTCCTCGAAACCTCCACTCCATACACTCTGGAACAAAATGGCATAGCTGAGCGAATGAACCAAATGCTCTCCCTCCTCACAAACTCCATGCTGGAAGACTCCAAACTCCCAAAATACTTTTGGACCGAAGCTATGTCCACCACTGCATACATCACAGCTCAGAGCCCAACCTCCACACTCAGAGGCAACACTCCTTTTCACAAACTATTCAACCAGAGCACCAATTCCTCCATGTTCCAACCTTTCAGATGTCTCACCTATGCTCTCATTCCAAAAGAGCAAAGGGAAGAAAAGTTCAGGCCGCACAGACGAAAATGTGTCCTCCTTGGATACACCCACAGACAACAGGCCTACAAACTGTTGGACCTGAAACGAAGAACCATCATCTCCAGCCAACATGTTACATTCAATGAATCCAGAACCATCTCAGACTTGGAGGCTGAACCTTGGAAATGCACGTCCGAGAGTCAGTGGGAGAACCTCACCTCTGCAACTCCTACCCATCGCTCTGAGACAGACTCCAAACCAGATGAAGACTCCAATGACACACTACCTCCGAAAGCAGTGGGAGTACCTTCTCCACCAGAGATAACCGTGGACAATCTAACGGAGCAACTCAGCCAGCTCCACATAAAACCTACAACTTCTAGACCCTCACAGCATCCAACTCCGACATCTCCACCTGCAAAAATCATCGCCGGAGTTCACAGAGGTAACCATGTACATCAACCAGCAAACAAAAACCGGGACTACCTATGAATGCTCAAAGAAGAAACACTGCAAAAACAAATGATGAAATGAACAGAAAATGATGCTGAAGAAGCTGAAGTAGAGGATACCTTATCAGAACCTGAGATGGAGTCTGACCCTTCTGACAACACTCCAGAGATTCCAGGAACCTTCTACAGTATGGAAGAGAAACTCCACGACCAGATTTTCACCAGAGCAACCTGGGCACCAACTGGAGAAGACCTCCCTAACACCATCCAAGAAGCATATGCATGTCTGGATGCCGACTCATGGAAATCTGCCGTGGAGGAAGACCTCCTAAGTTTAAATACAAACCACGTATACAAAACAGTGCCAATTCCAACTGGAGTGAAACCCATCACCTCCAAACCAGTGTTCCACATAAAATACGACAAAAACGGAAAGGTCGACCACTACAAAGTCCAAATCATTGCACGCAGGTTTACTCAAAAAGAAGGAGTCAACTACCAGGAAGTATTCACTCTGGTAGCAAACCTGGACTCCATGCGAACCATCATCTCCCTCGCAGCAAAACATGAATTGGAGTTAGACCAAATGGACATATCTACTGCATACCTAAACGGAGAACTGGATGAGGAACTTTATCTCCTACCTCTGGAAGGAGTCCCAATCCAACTGGGGTGCTGCTGGAGACTCTGGAGATCACTGTACAGACTAAAACAGGCCGGACAGATGTGGAAAAAAACATTAGATAAAAAGCTCAAAGATATCGGATTCACTCGCCTGGACGCCAAAATGTGCCTATACGTCCTCTGTTACGATTTATCCCGGACTACGCTTTTCCTTGACTTATCGCTTACATATGCATGGGTATAAGTCCCAACTTGGACGTTCATTTCTTTTCATCGCTGACTACAATACCATGACTCACCGCCTGTTCCCTTCGCACTTCACGTGCCTTATCTCACTTGCTCAGTCAGCGATTCCTTCCATCATATTCCTTCACATTCTATGCCTGCCCTGAACTACCATATGTATATAAACCCACGTCGTCGCACCTATGCTTCTCATTCTAGTCTTACCAGTTCCTACCTTGTCATCCTCGTACCACCTCAGGAATACATTGTCCCCTCTCCGTGATACAGGCCTCCTGGTAGCCTTAATACCTTTGTGCTAGTCATTTCGTCACGACCGCTTACGCGGGAGTTACCACCGTTAACTTGGTAGTCCTTGTCGTCTGTCCTCAATCGTAGGCAGACTCCTTTGTCCACCGTTAACTCAGAAGTACCTTGGCTGCCGTTGACTCAGTAGCAATCCTTGTCGCCAAACCTCGTTAGTAGGAAGGCTCCTTGTAGACATCTTGCAATCGTCAAGCTCCGTCATCACTCGTCCACGGTTTAAAGACCGCAGTCATACTGGTTCTACGCCTGCCCATCCCCAGGTCAGCCGTAACAAAAGACTAGAATCACCCTTCGTACTGGCTACTTTCACGTAAGCCACCATTCATCCCTATCGCCCTTCGTCAAACCCCCTTCGCAGGGAATCCTTTCGTACCCCTCGTAATCCACCGCCTCAAGCGGAGGACTCCTCTGATGCTTCTGACCAAGAAGCACCTACCCCTGTCACGCAATCTAGTGCTCCTTTGAGACCTCCCCTGGTCACCCCCACTGTCCCCACCGTTCCATACACACCCCCGCTCGCTGTCCACCAGCGCGTTGCTCTACAGAGCACCCCCCTTGCCCACGCTCCCATGTCTTCTTCGAAACCCGTTGAACTTCGCCTCGCTAGGCCCAAGGCCTATGACGGGGAACCCTCTGAAGCCATCTCATGGCTTACCTCCGCCCGTTCGTACATGCTCATCAACAAGGACATCTACGACACCGATCATAAGAAGATCGGCTTCCTCCTCTCCTATATGAGCAAAGGCCCTGCCAAGCTATGGGCCGAGTTCAAGTGCCACGTCGCCCTTGAGTCCGATGACTTCGGCACCCTCAAGGACTTTATCAAGGAGTTCCAAGCCGCCTTCGATCGAGGCAACACTGAGCAGGCCGCTCTCTCCTGGCTTGCTACTACCCGCATCGAGAAGATAACCCAACTCGATGACTATATCACGAAATTCCTTCTCCACGTCGGGAAGGCCAGTTTCACCTATCCCCCACTCGCCGCCGATGCCGCCGCCCACCATACCTTGATCCAGTTCTTCCGGGTTGGGATTCCAGTCGCGCTCATGCACAGGATTAATTCCATGGATACCGTACCTTCCACTATCGAGAAATGGATCACGCAGTCCTCCCACTTTAAGGCGCAGTGGGACGAGGGAGACGCTGTTGCCAAACAACATCGCAGAACCTCGTCCATCCAGACCCACCACTACTCGAAACCAGCCTCCAGACCTCCCCGCGACCCTGATGCCATGGACGTTGACGTTGTCCGTATCCCCAAGTTAACTCCTCAGGAACGAGAACGTTGCCGAAAGGAGAACCTTTGCTTCCGATGCCACAAGAAGGGACACGGATCCCTCTCCTGCCCCACCTTTCCTTCCACCCCCACGCCACAAGTCAAGAAAGTGACTAAGGCCGAGATCTCCGAAGATCTTCCCAGGCTCAAAGAGATAGAAGATGACGATGACGATGAACAGCCGAAGAAGACCACTGTAGGAAGGATCGGGATGATGGGTTTTTGAAACAGGAAGTTACCACGACGCATGACTTCCCTTCTTCCTCATTTAGTGCCAATGTAACTGTAAACACTAAGGACAAGCAATCGATGAGAATCCCTATTCAACTCATCGACCCCTCACACTCTATGAAAGCCATCGACACCTTCGCCATCGTAGACAGCGGTGCAGATGTCAACTGCATCAACTGGGGCTTTGTTCGAAAACATCGCCTACCCACCACTCATTTAACCACGCCAATTCCACTTCGTAATGCAGATGCTTCCATCAATCAAGGAGGGTCTGTACGCTTCACCTGCATGCTGTTCTCCAACATCGGAGGGATAGCACAACATTCCGAGTTCTATGTTATAGACTGCGGAAATTCCAACATCCTTCTTGGCATGCCTTGGCTAACCAAGATGAATCCAGTCATCAACTGGACCACCTGTACTCTTGACGTCCCTGAATCAAAGGACAAATCGAAGGCTCTATACGAGGCCTTCTCCACCGACACCAGGTGCCACTACGATCATCTCAATCGTACTGCCCCTCGACCACCTCGTCACCACATGGTCCACCAGGTCTATGATGAACACCTCTGGAACTACTGGAACAAAGGAACAGAGGAAGAGTTCACTGTTGCCCGTGTCATGGATTATCATTACCAACACGGAACAACCACCAACCGCCTTCGAAAGGCAGGGGGGTACTATATCCCCAACCTCAACGACACCATTGCCCGCATCAGTACGGCCACTACACTCGCCGCCGCCGTGTCGCCTGAAAAGGCCCCCATCGTCCTTCCGAAGGAGTACGAAGACTTCAAAGAGATCTTCTCCAAGGAGGCCACCGACCACGTTCCCCCCTCACGTCCCTACGATCACGAGATCAACTTCAATGAGACCTTCGTTCCTAAAATAGGAAAGGTCTATCCTTTGTCCCCCGATGAACGCAAAGCCACCGAGGATTTCCTCAAAGAGAACCTCAAGGCCGGAAAGATCTGTCCTTCGAACTCACCACAGGCCTCCCCTTTCTTCTTCATCAAAAAGAAAGACAGCAAACTCCGTCCTTGCCAAGATTACCGCTATGTCAACGAGCACACTATCTGTGATGCTTACCCCCTCCCCCTCGTCTCTGACCTTGTAGACAAACTCAAAGATGCAAAGGTCTTCACCAAGTTTGACGTCCGCTGGGGCTACAACAACATCCGCATCAAAGACGGACACCAGTGGAAGGCCACCTTTATCACCCATAAGGGGCTCTTCGAACCCACCGTCATGTTCTTCGGTTTGTCCAACTCTTCCACTATGTTCCAGCGGTTTATGAATGATTTTTTCCGTGATATGATCGCTGAGGGCTGGCTCGTCATCTACATGGATGACCTCCTGATTGCTTCTTCTGATGAAGCCACCCACACCGAACGTACCCACCGTGTCCTGGAACACATGAAGGAGTTGGATCTTCACCTGAAACTGGAGAAATGTACCTTCGCCGCCACCGAGGTCGAATACCTCGGTCTCATTGTCAAACCCGGTCAGATCACCATGGACCCCGTCAAGCTTGATGGGATCGCATCCTGGCCTGCTCCCACCACACCTAAGGAGGTACGATCCTTCTTGGGTTTTGCCAATTTCTACCGTCGGTTCATCCCCAACTACTCCTCCGTCACTCGCCCCCTTCTGGACCTTACCAAGAAGGGCCTCACTTGGAACTGGACCCCAGAGTGCGACATGGCCTTCCACCATCTAAAGGACCTGTTCTTGTCCAAGCCTGTCCTTCAGCTCCCGGATCCCACTTGTCCATTTGCTATCGCCACCGATGTAAGGAGCCGTCGCTCCTTAGGTCTGTATCCGGTCGTTCTACATCTATTTGACTTTCACTAGGTCGTTGTCGAGTCATCAAGCATCCGTGTCTATCCGTGTCCGTCCGGTTCCGGTCCGCCCTACTCGTATGTACCCGTTTCCTTGTATCCGTTTCCTTTCGATCCGGTCCGTCTACCGGATAGTTTTCTACTATACTTATAGTGTACCGGACGCTATGTACCGGACGCTCTGTATTGTGATCCGGTTACCGGATTCACGTCGGATGTTCCTTCTTTATGTTTATTTAGAGTCTCGGGTGTGCCCAGACTATAAAAGTTGTGTTTCGCACACATCTAATGAATCGTCTATTACTCACTCGGAGTGGGAGTCTTCTGTCCTCATCAATCCAGTCGTATCTGGATCTCTTTTCTCTCTCTTTCTCTCTTGATCCTAGAAGAATCAAGTCCTGTGCTCGTCAGCCGTGTCTGAAGCATTAGGAGCTCTTCTAGATCGACTACCAAGGAGTCCTGTAAGCCCTGCAGTTGCATTCCCTTGATCCTCTACCTGCAATTCCCCTGGGACGAACCAATCGTTCCTTCACTTTCTTTCTTTGTGTCACTGACCTGCTAGTTTCCTATTTGGAGACCTATAGCAGTCTAGGTCGGTCAACCTCTCTTCAGCATAGGTAAGCAAAAGAGAAAAAGGGGCCAATCGTAACATTACCCCCTTAGTACATCCGAGACTGCGACAAAGGACTAGAAATCAAGGTAACGCCCACCTCCAGGGGAGCCAGTCATGTTAGCCATTCCTTCTGCAGTATATTCCTCATCTCCATCAGATGGCATATGGCAAGGGGAAGCAGATCGCCTAGGCGGAGGGACGGGAACAGGTCGTCCGAACATGTTGCGTCTGGTTTGGGGAGGTCTGGTAGTGGGGGGTCGGCCGGTTCCTCGGCGTCTAGATGATGAGCCTCTGGAACTGTGTGATGACAGTGGCGAGCTTGACGAGGTAGGGGTCGGTTGGCATTGGCAAAAAGGGCAGCGCATCTGAGTATGTCCTGGGGTGAAGTTGTGGCAGATCAGACATTCGTAGTCCTGGCAGAAGATGCATTGATGCCCTAGACGGTTGCAAGAGTAGCAGGCCTCGGGGAAGCGGGGATGGGACCGAGGAAGGGGGGTATTTCCATCATTCCCAGTCCAGTAAGCTTCTGTTCATTCTACGGCGGCAAGCTCCGCGGGAGTTAATGGTTCCGAAGACGCGGATGGGGTGCGGGGTATTCGGGACTCAGCTAGGTCCCTTAGGTATCGGTCTACGTCTGACAGGAGTTCTCCCATCTCTAATTGATGCATTGTCATCAATAGGGATCTGTTCAATTCCTCCTGGATTTTCCCAAGACGTCGTCCAACATGGGAGGCGATCTGATCTGTGATGTCCGGGAGGAGGAGATCCTCGGCGATGAGGGACAGTCGTCGTGACTGGAGGAAGCTTCGATAGAGGGAGTTCAGCGGGGATAGGAGATCAAGGTGGGAGTGGATTGCGGTTGTGAGATGGGGGTCGGTCAGCCGCTCGGTCATCGATCTGAGGTAGGCTTCACTAGGAGGTTCATCACGAAGGTTGTGAGCGAACGGTGGGACTTTGACGGAGGTTATGGGGTGCGGGGGAACAGCGGCGACTGCAGGAATGATGACTGTGGGAACTGGAGAGACGACATCATTGCCAAACTGGGAACGGTGCCAAGCAGGCACATCGGAACCAGAGATGATCTGGACGGGCTCGCCGTCGGGGAACGTGGTGGTAGTCCAGCCGGGGGTGGCTACTGTGGAAGAAGGCTCTAAGGTACTGGGGGAAACGGACGAAGGAGAAGAGACAGTATCTATGAGGGTTGAGGAAACGGTGGATGGGGAGGAAGTCATGATGGTATTTTTCTGAGATGGTTTTTGTTCTTTGGGGATGGTTTTTCTGAGACGGTGAGGGGGAAAGCGGACGGGTGAAGTTTTTTATATCTATCTAAAGTGGACTGGGAATGTTTCAGGTTCCATTCTGGGATCCAAGAGTCTTCTTCGGCCGAATATCCCTTCCAACGGATCAGGAACGTGTGTGACGAGGGCGTACCACGGTGTTTTAATATTTTCTCTATTTTGTACTCTTCCTCACCCTCTACTAGTTCTGGTGGGGGTCTTGGGAAATTCTTGCTGTGGACGGGGTTTTCTTTATACGGGGATAGAAGAGAAGCGTGGAATACCGGGTGTATCTTCCATGCCTGTGGAAGACGAAGTTGATACGTGATCAGGGATAGTACCTTCGTGATCGTGAAGGGTCCTTCCCTTTTTGGGGCAAATTTCGGGTTTGCTACCGAACAGCGGAGGTTCTTGGCTTCTAGCCAGACTTTATCTCCTTTTGAGAACGGGGTGAAGGAATGTCTGTTTCGCAAAGCCATGACTTGGCGTGCGAGTTCATGGGCTGCGAGAGCTTCGTCTCTCATTGCAGACAGGGATTTCAGTCGTTGGTCTATGGCGGGGAGCGAGGAGTCAGGGAGGATGACAGGCAGGGCATGGGGTTCATAGCCCATCATGAGGTAGAACGGTGATTTGCCGGTGACAGAGTGGGGGCGGTGGTTGTGCGCAAATTCAGCATGAGTAATCTGGTCTGCCCAGGAACCAGGGTTCGCGCTGCAGAAAATCTGAAGGTATGTTTCGACTTCCTGGTTGACACATTCTGTCTCACCATCCAACTGGGGGTGATAAGCAGTAGACAGGGAAAGGTCGTAGTTTAAGAGGCGGCCTAGCTCTTTCACAAAGGAAGATGTGAACTGCGGTCCGTGGTCCGAGATGATTTTATTGTAGAGTCCAAAGTGGAGGAAAACTTTGTGGAAAAAGAGGGTTGCTACGCCCTCGGCAGTGATGGTTTTCTTAGTGGGGCAGAGAATTACCCCCTTAGTAAGCCCGTGGTCGACCATGACCAATAGGGAATCAAAGCCAGAGGAAGAGGGGAGATCCGTGATGAGATCACATGAGATCTGTTGAAATGGACGAGTGCATGAGGATCGAATTGGAGTTAGTGGGGGTACCGTGGGGTGGGTATTTGCCTTGTTCTGTTGGCAAACAGCGCAGCCTTCTATGTACTTCCTTACATATTGGGCAAGTCCGGGCCACCAAAACTCTGTAGAGACAAGTTGTCATGTCTTAAGATATCCAGGGTGTCCAGCGGTTTCGTGGTCGTGGCATCGAGTAAGCACCTCATGTCTGAGGTCGTTGGTAGGGGAAACGTAGATTCGTCCTTTATACGAGAGTACTCCTTCAGAGTAGGACCAATCTGAAAGGCGGGAGCAGAATGCAGGGGGTACCTCTCCTTGCAGGGCTTGGAGAGCTTGGAGGACGAGGGGGTCTGAGGACGATGATGAGGCGAGTTTGCCTGCTAGGGAAGAGTCAATGAGATTGACGAAGAGGGAGTCAGGAAGCAGGGTCATTCCTGCATTATCTTCTTTTTCGGTGATCAGGTCGGGTCGGTGGGAGAGTGCGTCGGGGGTGGCGAGTTGGGATTTGGGGACATGGACTATTTTTAGGTCAAAATCTGCGAGGTCGAGGAGCCATCGTGCTTGTCGATGATTCAGATTCTGAGGCTGATGGAAGTATGTTAGGTTCTTGTGATCAGTGAACGCTTGGATGGGAAAGGGGGAACCGGAGAGGTAGTGTCTCCAGGCTTTCAGGGCTCGGATTATCGCAAGAAGTTCGTGATCATAGATGTCGTAGTTTCTCTCGGCTGGGGAGAACGACTGTGAGAGGTACGAGCAGGGGTGCCAATCTCCGTTAACATCAGTCTGGAGTAGGATAGCTCCAGTAGTGAACTTTGACGCATTGGTCATGATGGTGAAGGGTCGTGTAGTGTCGGGGAGGTGGAGAATCGGTTTCGACAGGAAGAGAGCTTTCAGCTCTTCAAACGACTTCTGGCAGGTGGGGGTCCAATCCCAGGAAAGGTTCTTCTTTGTAAGATCGATTAAGGGACGGGCAATGGCGGAGTAGTTGTTTATGAATCGCTGGTAGAAGTTGGCGAATCCTAAGAAGGAGCGGATGTCCTTGACTTTCGTGGGGGTAGGCCAGGCTGTGATCCCATCGAGCTTGACGGGGTCCATGGCAATCTGTCCAGGTTTTACAATTATCCCAAGGTATTCTACCTCGGATGTGGTGAAGGTGCACTTTTCGAGTTTTAGGTGCAGGTTGAGTTCTTGCATCCTTTTCAGGACGCGTTTGGTTCGTTCCTCGTGGAGCTCAGGGTTTGGGGAGAAGACAAGGAGGTCATTCATGTAAATGACGAGCCATCCTTCGGCGATCATGTCCCTGAACGAATCGTTCATGAATCGTTGGAACGTGGCAGGGGAGTTCGTAAGTCCGAAGAACATGATGAGGGGTTCAAACAGTCCTTTGTGGGTGATGAAGGCTGCCTTCAATTGGTCGCCGTCCTTGATCCTAACGTTGTTGTACCCCCATCGGACGTCGAACTTGGTGAAGACCTTCACGTCTTTCAGCTTGTCGACAAGATCGGATACGAGGGGGAGAGGGTACGCGTCCCGGACGGTATGTTCATTTAGGTAGCGGTAGTCCTAGCAAGGGCGGAGCTTGCCATCCTTCTTTTTGACGAAGAAGAAGGGGGCGGCTTGGGGGGAGTTCGAAGGGCAGATTTTTCCGCATTTGAGATTTTCCTGGATGAAGTCCTCAGTGGCCTTCTGCTCATCTGGGGATAGCGGGTAAACCTTCCCTACTTTCGGGACGAAGGAGTCGTCAAGGTGGATCTCATGATCATAGGGGCGCGATGGAGGTATATGGTCGGATGCTTCCTTCGTGAAGACATCCGAAAACTCGGCATACTCTGGGGGAAGGGTCGTCTTGCTTTTGGTCTTGTCAGCGGCGACCGCGAGTTCCATGGCGGTGGTAACTTTGTTGACAAACCTCTGATGTCTGAGGCTGCCACAGGGGGCGAAGCGGGTTCCGAAGTGGGCTACTCGGTGGAGGTCTGCGTACCTCTTAGTGATCCCTACGAGTTCGGATTCTTCCTCCTTCTGAAGATAGTCGAAGAGCCTTTTGTCGTAGACTCGATGAACCATGGTCTCCTTCGGGGCGGAGGTGGGGTAAAATTTGTCGTGGCGTTTAAGGTCCGCGACGTGTCTTTGGTATAAGTCTTTCGACTCGTCGAGAGTTTCGGAGATGGTGCAGGTCTGTTTGGACCAGTCGATGAGAGGGTTGACTGCTTTTAGCCAAGGTGATCCGAGGATGACGTTCTGTCGTCTGCAATCCATGACATAGAAGAGAACTTTCTTGGCGATCCCTTCGATGCTGACAAAGAGCGTGGTGGAGAACGTTACTTTGCCTTTCTTGTTGGAAGACATATCAAGGTTGCAGACTTGGAATGGTTTCTCAAGTCGGGACGTGGGGAGTCTGTTCTTCCTAACGAATCCCCAGTCAACACAGTTAATGTCTGCGCCACTGTCAATCAGGGCGCGAGACTCGACGGTTTTGAGGGTGTGCGAAGGTACGATGAGTTCAACAGGGATCTGCATAGATTTCATCATACAAGATACAGTTACAGGTGCACATACAGGGTAGGAGGTGGCAGACGTTGAGGCTGTCCTCCTTTCTAAAAATCCTGGGAGCAGAAGCGAGTGGTCCTTCCGACCACTTCTTCATCGTCTTCCTCACACTCTTTTAGCGCGGGAAGATCCTCGGGGTCCTTCTTCATCGTCTTTTTGACGGAAGGCCTGGGGTTTTCATCAAAGGTGACGTTACATTTGAACGCCGAATGCCCGGGTTTTCGGCATTTGAAGCAGAGGTTCTTCTTTCGGCATCGTTCCCTTTCTTCGGGAGTGAGCTTTTGGGGGCAAGGGACGGACACGATATCGACGTCCATGGCGTCGGGGTCTCGGGGGGTTCTAGGGCTTGGGGCAATGTAGGCAT
>JBBPTO010002078.1:0-12204 GCA_038094155.1 Pulveroboletus cf. aberrans
TCCATCTAACACTGTCATGGTAGGGAATGGGAGTGCCCTGTTCTTGTATCCAGCATATCTGGCATATCCTGCACAATCTGGTTTCTCATATCCAATCTGATCCATCTTTGTCTGTCACCCATTGGTAAGTTAGACCTTCATTTTACTACACTGGACACTTTCGTTTGTACATCTGGTCGATCTGGTTCTGTCCATCCAGTCATTGGATACATTGATCTGATGATCCGGTTTTCAATCTGGTTGTGCTCTTTACATGTATTTAGAGTCTTGGGTGTGCCCAGACTATAAAAACTGTGTTTTGCACAGTGTAGGAGACTGTACATATGTCTAACATTACCTACATTACCTGATATGTACAAAGTCTCAGGAATTTCCAGACTATAAACATTGTATCTCAGACTTCGGTCCGGATCGAATCAATCTCTTTCAGTCATCATCTAAAGTCTTGAGGACTCATCTCCTAGTCTCGAGGACTTGTTTTCTACTGTTCCTGCCACCGTTCAAGTCGATTACCACAAATATCAACTGTTCTCATAGTTGGACTTTAGCCCTACCATCATGGGGAAGTCTGGACTCTTATTTTCCAGCTCTACAGTTGAGTGAACTTTGTTTCTTTTCCTCTTGGACATTGTCCTAGGCCCTTGAATCCCTTTTGGGTTGAGTTTCCTGCTCGCACCTGACACTAACCACTGTAGGGAACAGTAGTTCCCAGTTCTCATATCCGGGATATCCAGCATATCCTGCACAATCTGGTTCCTCATATGCAATCGGATCTGTCCTCATCTGTCACCCATTGGTAAGTCAGACCTTCATTTCACTACACTGGACACTTTTGTTTGTATATCCGGTCGATCTGGTTCTGTTTATCTGGTCATCAGATACATTGATTCAATGATCCAGTTTTCAATCCAGTTGCACTCTTTAAATGTATTTAGAGTCTTGGGTGTGCCCAGACTATAAAAGTTGTGTTTCGCACAGAGCACAATATCATCTATCTATCTGCCATCTGTCTTCCATTCATCTCGAGTTCAGTTCTTCATCATTGTCAGTGATCCAGCCATGTCTGTGATCACCTCTTCATCCTTCTCTCCTGATCAGTGAAGAATCAAGTCCTGTGCTCATCAGCCATGTCTGAAGCATAGGAGCTCTTCCTGATCATCATCCCTTTTGCCTCCTGTAAGTCCTGTGGTTCTCTTCTGTGGAGCTCTACCCTATGAATTCTCCCTGGGATGGACCTATCATCCCTTCATTTTCTTTCTTTGTGTTGCTGACCTGCTAGTTTCCTGTCCAGAGATGTATAGCAGTCTAGGTCATTCAACATCTCTTCACCACTCAGGAAACCCACTCCGGGCTTCCTAGCATCTTTACAATGGAGCACAATATCATCTATCTATCTATCAGCCGTCTATCTTCTGTTCATCTTGAGTTCAGTTCTTCGTCATCTTCAGTGATCCAGCCATGTCTGTGATCAATCTCTTCATCCTTCTGTCCTGATCTGTGAAGAATCAAGTCCTGTGCTCATCAGCCATGTCTGAAGCATAGGAGCTCTTCCTGGTCATCATCCATTTCACCTTCTGTAAGTCCTGTGGTTCTCTTTCGTGGAGCTCTATTCTACGAATTCCCTCTGAGATGGACCTATCATCCCTTTATTTTCTTTCTTTGTGTTGCTGACCTGCTAGTTTCCTATCTGGAGATCTATAGCAGTCTAGGTCATTCAACCTCTCTTCAGCATTGGAACATGGTGCACCTCTCTGATAAGGTTGTCTCGTGTTGCACACATGGAGAGTATGGGCCTTCACTTCAGTCTTCCTGATGAGACCATGAGTCCACTAGCTTGGCCTGCATCAGCATTTTGAATCTGGCAGGTCGGAGAGTGTATGGGTGGTGATTGGACAACAGTGTCAGCAAGAGGTTGGCGTGGTGGGGAGGCTACTAGAGGGGTGGGACATGAAAGGCCAGGAGGTGTGGTATGGGTTGGGGACGTCACAAGTGGAGCTGCAGGGAGCCCTGTGGATAATGCTGGTGTAAAACAGCAAAAGGACTCTGGAGTGTAGTCCTAAGCAAGAAATAGGGGTGTGAGTGTGTATCTCGACCCAAGGGGATTGTAAAGAAAGGGAAAAGAACTATAGGAAAGGCTCACTGAATGTCCACAGGACACTGGAAAACTCGAGTCTGGCTTCCCCCCATTTGGTAGGGCTAGGAAACCAACTTTATTGGCAGGACTTGAGGGAAACTTGAAGGGAAAAATAGGGAAAGGCTTAGAAAACCGGACTTAAAGGCTTAGGAGTGGTGGTGGTTACTTGCACACTGTCTAGGGACTAATTCCTAGGTACAAAAGTCTAATCTAGGCATACCTGAATGAAGTACAGTAAAGGAAAGATGAAAGAATGAAAACCCAACCAATTCCAGAGTGTGGGAATGGGTTCTGAGGCACAGAAACTTGGGTCTGGACTATCAGATTAAAAACTGACCTTCGGACTTCAACTAGCTTGACTCGGATTAGGACAAATGGCAGCAGGATGGTCTCAGGTTTGGCAGGAGCGCAGGATAGGGGCTATTGGACCGTGGGAACACTCCGGATATCACTGTAGGGAACTCCAGTTTCCTACACTGGAGGGAGGCTTGATAAATCTACAATAGACACATCGGATGGTTGACCACTTGGTGTCTGTATTGCTGCTTGAAACCCCAAAGTGTTAGAAATTCCATTGAAGTCATACATAGTTTGGGCATCTCTATGAAACCCGTAGTTCATACCTTCAAAGGATGGGAACTGACCATAGTCAAGGACTGGAAAACCAGGGGTGCTGCTGTGCACTGAACTGTTCTGAGAAACTAATGCCTGTTGTGTGCCAAACAGTCCAGACCACATGATGCAGTTGGAGTTATCCTGCATGCCAAACAGTGTTGGCCTGACATCTGGCATGTCACCCATTCCAGTCCTGAATGGATTGCCCCAGTTGTTACCACATGTTCAGGCAGGAAATGAGATGTCATTCCCATGCAAAAAGTCCAAAAACGAGCCTTTGGCCAGGGTAGGAATTGAAGGTGGGTCCATCAGAGCAGCACTGCTTGCCATACTGTTCGACTTGGATGTGGTGGATGAGCTGTTGGAAAATGGCATGGGTGATGCAAGGCTTACTGGGCTGTACAGAAGGGACCACAGCAGATGATAGAGACTCTGATACTGCAGGCATTGCAGATGGAAGCATTGCAAGAGGGGGAGTGAGGGAGGGAGACTCGATTGGATATGATGGCGAGAACCTTGCAGAATTTGCAAGATCTCTTGAAGCAACTGGTGTTGCAAGACTGGGTTGCGGCTTGGAGTCCAGTGTTGCAAAACCAGGGTCTGATGGTGCAGGACATTGTACAGGGCCTGGGATATAAGTACCCACCTCAATGTTGGCTGTATTTCCAACAGTGGGTTTGACACAGCTACCCTCATAGTCCTCCTCTAATTCTTCCTCGTCTTCATGGTTGTCATTTGTATCTGGGATTTTCTTGGTACCTCTCCCACTAGCAGAGGCCTGATTTGGAGGCTTGGATCCTGTGTTGTCTGGACATCTGCCATTAGTACCATCCCTTTGTCACAAACATGGTAGACTCACAGAATACCTCTTCCAAGAATTCTCCATAAGCCTCAACAACATCGCTGTCAAAGTGACCATAGATTTCTGCAAAATCTCGTCCATCCTTGGTTCTTCCGGTATGTAAACTATTGAAGGATCTGAATCAGCTGGGGTGTTAACACATTCAAAGCAACCAGACCTTGTGATAATATTTTCGCCTTCAGGATCCATGGGATCAGGACCACCCATCAGTATGGTAAATTTCCAACCTGTTTGACTGCTGAGATGCTTTAAGATCCATTGAAGTACAGACCCACACTGTTGAATATTACTATGAAGTGAGGGAGGATGGTCAGAACATGGCAGCATAATGAATAGAATGCATCACCTGCAGAGAACAGCCAGGTCTGTTTGGTAACACTCCAGTGGGATCATCGTCAGACTGTTTGGTTTCTTCTGTCTCACCCAAACTGTCCTTACCCTTTCTCTTTTGTGTGTCATGTTTTTGCCCTTCCCATGAGTTGTACACCTCTTCTTTGACTTCGGGAGATTTGTTTTCGAACATTTCATGGATTTTCTTGTTCACATCAGCAATCAATATCCCAGCCTTGATCTCTGGCTGGATACGCGTCTTGTAGTGAGTCTTCAAGTATATCTCCCAGACTTTTTTCATGTGTGTCTTTGGCTTGAGAAGGTCACCGATAATCCTCACAGTCTTGTTATTTGCAGCACAGTTTTGTCCAGCACCAGCATGCCAGTGCATCCATCGATGAAGTTGTTTCTGGTGTCTGAGAATTGCCACTGAGAGGGCATCCTTTTGTTCTTTGGTCAACATAGCATCCTGTGGCACACCTGGAAGTGCAAGGGGCTGTTCTGGCCACCTCTGAAACCATTTCTGGAAGAGGGTGGACCAATGCTTCGTGTATCGCCGACCACTCAGCCGTTTGAAGAGAATGAGCTCTTCCTGGAGGAAGGTTTTCTGCTCATCTGTGGTCCATTCGATTGGCATCTGGCAGTGGGTCAATAACAATGCTGGACATCAAAGGGGAATATGTGAGTTGTGTGTTCACAATACAGCGAGCAGAACAAGCTTACAATGGTCATCTTAGCACATTGCACAAACTCTGATGCGGCAACCTGAAGACATAAGGGATGTGAGCGATTGTTAATAGACTATAAGGGATAGTGCACCTACAGTAATCACGTTAGTGAATTGGTAGGATAACAGGTTGAATGTATGTGCTGTGATATATCAACGCAGTGGATGCTCATCTGGTTTTAAGCTGGACTCACGTGCAACCATGACAGACATCAATCAACATTCAATCCACGTACGCATCTGTGTGCAGTGACGCGTTAACATGCATGTGCCTGATTGGGATCCCAGATTCATTCAAAACAGTGCCCTCAATATCACTTAAAATAGAGCACATAGTACCCGTTTCCAAGCTTGAGGTCGAAGTCGGGCAATGTGTGGGCCTATACTGATCTTCAAGTTCTTTAGATCTAGATCAAACCCAAACAGGACTGCAATGAAATCCTGGAACGTTCTGTCTTTTAGAATTCTATGTAATGACTGTAATCTTACATGCCTACCCCGAGTAATCACACAATCTGATGTCTGGTGCTACCTGAAATAACAACAGACCCTGGCACAAAAGATCACTTACATCATTACCCTCCATAGCATTCAACAGCAAATCTTCCAGTGCCTTCATGACTGTGCGGATACCCTTTGAGAGCACATCATCCGGCTCTTCCAGTACACCTGCCTGAGTCCAGTACCTGCCACCCAGCTTCTGCATCTGTTTGTGGAGTGCCTCAACCTCTGACAGAGTGACATGAATTTCTGTAAATTTGCCAGAAGAAAGGAAGCTGTCGCAGAGAGTCCTCAACCGATCATGTGATGAGTCCCCAATAATACGTCTGAGGGTTGCTTCAATATCACGTTCCGAGTCTTGGGGCTCACAGGGTAGAGCAATCCTGTTGGGGGGGTATTAAAGACTTGCATATCAAAATGAATGACATACAACCAGTACTTACCTGCCCAGTTTTTTGGGAAGACCTCTGTTGGTGGTGTCTTCTCTGCCTTTCGGACAACCCGGGCTGTGTAATCAATTCAGATACTCAGTGGTGGTGGTGAAATCCAAAGTAGTATGCACCATTGTAAAAGGAGCTGATTTGTTGAGGATGGTTTGCCTGTGTACTGCATAGCGGGTTCAGTTGTCCTAGTATACCATCCATTTCTGAGAAACAACAGCATAGAACATATTGGCTTACCATGAGTCACACCCAAGGGTTTTCATTTCATTTCGTTTGTCAGATAGTTTCTTACTTATAGCAGCTCGGTTTCTGATTGTCATGAAAGCAAGTCAGTGAACATTCAAACAAGCAGTTAAAATGTACAGGCACCTACTTAGCATAGTACTTTGCCCTATATAAACGAGCTGCAAGTACCCATTCTTCTGGGGTTTGGTACAGCTTTGGTCGACCCATTAAGTCTGTGGGTGGGGCTGGAAAATGAGAGAAGTAAGGTTTCTGTAAAGTGGCCTTACTGATTATAATGCAGTAATCAAGGAATACTGAACACAAGCTATAGGAGATTTACTATCCCTTCGATGACAATGTACTATGCATCCTTAGTTGTATGGTCTTGTACTACTAGTAGAGCTCTTTCCTATGAGTCCTTGTGCGAGTTCATGATGACTTTCAGACTGATCACAGGCTTTCAATGCAAGAGCGAGCAACATGTAGTTTAGGAGTATTATTTACAAGTCAAGGCTTAGTACTAGCAATGTAACAACACATACTACAGTCCAGGACCTGGATTGCACCACTTAAACAGCGAGACATATTCTCACAGCTCTACTTCCATGCTGGATATGAATGTTTGAATGAAGTGCAATAATATGGGCAGTGAGGAAGCAACCAATTATTACAAGAATAGGCCCATCAACCAGCGATCTGTCATCATTCCCATAACCTAAATATGACACTAAGATTCATTTGTATTTCGATCTAAGCCAAGCTGAGCCAAAGAACAAGTAGAATCATTTTATTGGGATGCAACATCGACTAAGAAGGCACAAATTTGGGCTATGTAGATTACTGTAGGTATCACATAGTGGCATCATCAATAGCACTGAACAAGAGCTCACATGCTAGCTCCAGTGACCGAGTTTTGATGTAGATGACACCACTGACGTGAAGAACCAGTGGTGCGGCCTTAATCCTAGGATGAAGTAAGAATGTGTCATGATACCCATGATAGAAGCAGTCTTACCAGTTACAGACCACCCCAACTAATTTGCCATGTGTGATGACATAGAAGGGACCAGGACTCTCCAAGATTGGATGGACAAATATGAAGCCATTGTACCAGCTAATCTCATGGTCGCTTGGTACAGCAGCATTCAGACCTCTTGGAAGCATTACAGGATGCTGGGCTACTATTCAATGAGTGAATAGGACATAACAAGAATATGAAAGTACTTACCTGGGTTATTGGAACCCGCTGCATCCCAGAGAAGAATGGATGCATGCAGACAGATTGCAGAGACAAGAATATCAGTAGAATTTACTGGGATGTCAGCATGACAGATATCAACAAGAAGTGCTGATGATACATGAGCAGGTCAAAGGGAGCATGAGAAAGCATTACACATACAATCAACTGTGACCTGCCCTTGTTGGGACGCAACCTTGCCTGGTAGCTGAGAGACAGACATTACTGGGCTTTGAACCACACTTCAAATGAAGGGGGGAGGCGATAGTGTGTCCATCCAGAACCACCCTATCCACGAAATGGATATAAATGAGGAAAGGCTAGGAAAGGAATGACATAGCTGGATTCATTGACTTCATTAATGTTTTGCAAGATGCTGAGGTGAGACATTAAAAATACAATGAAGTTTATGTTCCAGGACGAGAAGCTTACCTGGAAATAAGTGGGAAATTACTTCAATAACATTTTTACAATGCTCAGGTAAGGCATTAATGCTACAATAAGGTTTCTAGCAACTCAACAAGAAGCACCAGCTCATCTAATACAAATTAGCAACTTGGTCATGATGAAAACATCACCACAGCAGCATGGATATAGCAGGGACAGGTGCCATGCCAACCATGATGATTGTGTGCCACACCAACCAACTGTAAGTCATGAGTCCTGATTGTCCAACATCTCAACTAGCAAGTCAGAATGGCCATGCACAAAGTGGATGAACAACCCATGGCAGAGAGTGGTAAGAGACATGCAGGCAGCCATTGTGTTACACCTGCAAATGACATACTTCACATCATTTGGTTAGCATCTGTGAATGCAAGGTGTGTGTGTGACACACATGAAATGGATTCTGCTGCCAATTTGTGTGTCAAGCATTTCAAAGGTTTCAAGATACATTGTAATGCCAAAACTCCTGTGGCACCTTCAGGACCTCACCTGAAAATACAATCAGACCCATCAGGATTGCTTTCCATTGCAAAGAAATTTTACAGAGCCCCGAAGACCAGACGGCCATTAAGTACTCAGAAGAATGAGTCGAGTGTGTTAACCCTTCCATCTGATTCTATACAAGGGCTGTCAAATTCCTATGTCACCCCAGAGATGTCTACCAGCACAGATAACTTCCCACCTGGAGTTGACCTCTCAATCCTTGACATGAGTCACAATGGTAGTCAACAACATCGTGATGTGGCTTCAGTGAGTACAGTAATATTAGCATGTACCCTCGAGTAGATTTCACATTAAACCTACTGCAAGAACTTCCTGCTCCTTACATGGATGCAGAAGGTGTTGAAACTTGGTATTCGCTTTCTGCTCTTTTATTACATAACCAAGGTTCTAGATCATGATTGTATAACCATCAGTCATTTCCACTCTTATATTGTTTCATCATTCACTATAGAAATGAGATACTTATGCCATTGGCTAGTATCTATGGCTTACCAATTACTTCGGTCATTCAGTCATATTCTATGACTCATTCCTATCCATATACGATAGAGATCTATACAGGTACAAACAGTCCTGTAAATTATTTAGGGAGAGCTCCCTCATGGTCGCTCTCTAGTTAGACTTTTATCCAACTCAGACAGTCAAGTCAAGTCCCCTCCTTCTCTGTCTTACCTTAAGACCCTCTACCTTGTGATACTTCATTTACCCTTGGTGAGTTCTTCCACCAAGGTCCATAACCTTTCCTCGCCCTATCAGTCTTAGACTGGTAGGACCATCCGCTACCTCGGAGGACGAGACAAAGGGATCTTTGCATCTCTTTAGGAGGATCAAGATGTCTTCCTTCATGAGTTATTGTCCTTTTCAGGAAGGTTGTCACCATGAGAAATATGCATTCAACAACACACCTCATGTTCGGCCACCTGTACCTCCTCAACCACCACACCAATCTCTGTCAGAGTGATACCAATCGACTCGAAACAGCCAGGAGAATAAAATCCGAAATGACCGACATTGAAAAAACGAGTTTTGGAAATTCCACAATTTTGAAGTTTGGTCAATATCCCATCCAGGTTTGTCAGTGTTCTGTTGATCGGACTCGGAGTTGTTTCATGCAGTAGTATGACAAAACAATGTGTATTGATAGTAGAAATGAACACGGAGTGCAGAGACATGTAATCAGCTATGAGTGCCGGTAATACCAGGAATCTGTTTGCCAGCTGCTACTGCTTGCATGTCTGTCTCTGCAAATTGAAAGATCAGAATGGCAAGTCCAACCTCAATCTCCAAAAGCTTCTGAAGGTCTGAAAGGGTAATAAAGTCGCGTGAAATCTGTGAAAGATAATAAAATTGCTTCACATAGAGGATTTCACCAAATGGTGTGAACTTGATATTTGGTGGATGGCAAATATTGCACTGGTCGAGAGAAGCAAACCAGGAGATGATGTCTGGTCCAAGTATGATAGACTCCAGAGATCCTGTAGTACTAGTTGGGTCCATCAGGGTCCTTGCCAGCTCAGTGAGACAGGGAGATGGCATGCTGTGACGCATAGTAGACTCTGATGTGGATGGATGAAGGCTTCCACTATGATTACTACTGCCTCTCTGATAGCTCGATCCATTGTGGCATGATGGTGGCATTTGAACAATGAAATTGGGAACTGGATATGTGTACTGGTTGTTTGGCGGCATGGTCTGATCAGCGGGATTGCATGGAAGGTTTCCACTGGTGGATCATGTTCACTCCCTTGCTACATGCATGTTCAAGCTAATGGGTTTGTGGTCGACAGTTGCTTTGCCCTGCATCTGATTGTAAATCATGTCAGTCAGTGGTCGGCATGAATGATGCACAACCTACAATTTGGACCGCCCAAAACCCAAGATTGCTGTGACTCAAGGGATAACAGATGTTGCTCCTGGCTGGCCTGTAACAATGGATAGTGTCTGTTCCCTTTGAATGCGTCTCACATTTCCAGCAGTTTGATAGTTCTGCTATGACATTCATGTGTTGATCAGCTTGCTCCGCCTCTCTGCCCACCAGGGCAACAGCCACCTTTCCCTTTGGTGCTGACTTCAATCCCGTACTACCTTTCATGGCCTGAAGAAAAACATCAGAGCAATATATCCAAAAATTCGGGTATGTCCATACCATTTTGCCACCTTTACCAACTGGCATGGGATCATCGTCATCTGAGTCCTTACCCGCATCATCAAAATACACTAGAACACTCTTCATGGGTCGAGTAGATGGCCTTCCATTGGCACAACGAGCAGGCACAATCTGGGGTCGCATATTGTTCATGAACATAGCAAGTTCTTCATTGGTTTGAATCGAAGTAAAGCCTGACTTCGCCCTGTCCGAATCGAGTCGATAGCATAGCTGAACGAGACCGGGAAATCACCTGAGCTTTTCACCTACTGTCTCCTGCAGCTTGATTAGGGTGATTGTGGAGGATATTTGGAAAGGAATGTTGGACATCTTTGAGCCCTGAGTTCGACAAACAGCACAATGAATTTTGAATTCTAGTATCTGTCATATATTAGTGTATGCATGGTGTAAAATATGAATAGAGAGTCCTACTGCATGTCTCAGGGTCATACATCTCTGTGGGAGCCATCACAGCAGCCTTGCGCTTGCCAGTGGAATTGGTTGAGACTTTCTTCAGCAGCTTTTTCTGGGAACGGCATTGAAGGAGGGGCTGGAGGTCAAGTTCATTGTCGGAATGATCTACAATGTCATTCTCCTCACCTGTAGCCATTCCATCATCTAAATCATCTGGATCACTAGGATTTGGGTCATCCATCTCCATATCAGACCCCCCATCACGAGTAAGGACAGTGATTACTTCTTCCCTATCCAGAAACTGACTCAGAGGGTCATGGGCATACATGTCACCATCAGCATCAAAGCCATAAGCCTTATCAACTTTAGGCATGGAATCAAGGTCAGCCTTTGATGCGACTTGAACAGATATCTTGCCACGTGACACAGGTTCTTGGGACTGTGAACAACATTTCCATTTGATGGGGTGGGTAGTATCAGTGATGGAGGAAGGAGAAATGACATCTTGTCCATGAGCCACAGAAAGGTTTGATCGAGAATTGGAGGATGGGACACTATTGCTTCGTGTACAAGTACTGGTGGGTTGGATAATACACTCGTCTGGATGTCCACGCTCAATGCACTTGACACAGTGAGCTGCACCAGGAGCAACTATGCAGCATACTTTGCGTCCACGACAGACAGAACATGCTTCTTGTTTTTCTGCAGGAATTATGAGTGAGAGACAATAATCAAGTGCTCAAGAGCATACCTTGGGGAGCATGATTCTGAGCAATGATTGGAGCTTCAGCTGTGCCAGGAGGACCCATCTGAGAAAGGTTTTTTTTTCCATTTCCTTGGGAGCATGGTGTCTGAAAGACAGGAGTCTGAGCCCAAGTTGCAGCAGGACAGCAAGTCAAATTTATTGTTTCAAACATGCTGCCTATTGATGTACATGAATGTATTCAGTCACACACAACTACAACATGTTATGTTCAACACCACAACATATACATAGAGGGAAGGATATCAGAAAGACAGTGCATATCTATCAAATGTAGCCACACTGAGAGAACCAGCCCTGTGAATCTTAGTAATCATATAGATTGCACTAAGCAATGTAAGATAAACATCATTTTCAGACATTTCTGTCATTGCCATCCGTGTGTATTCTCCCTCACATCGAAGATGGTACTTCATTGCTGAAAAGGCAAGTTCAATTGGATTGAAGTCAGGTGAGTACAGTGGCAGGAATTCACAGCGCATCCCTCTGAACATAGTCAATCCATGAAATTGACAGAAAAAGAAAAGATATACCTTGATTCAATGAGTTCAATGATGTCCAGATGCTTGTGGATTCTACAGTTGTCCATCACAATAACAGAGTTTGGACCAGGGAAGGGCTGCATGTTGTTGAGCAGCTTGCGGACAAATTTCATAAATGATTCCATGCAGAAAGATTCTTCAACAATGCTGCAATGAAGGATTCCATTCTGGAGTGACAGCGCTGGAAGAACTGAATATCTGAATGTGTGTTAGCAAGGATATGATATACATGGAACAAACATACCATTTACCACGTACAAAAAATGCCTTCCGTTGCGCTTTTGTTCCTCTAATTGACCAGGCATGGCCATGGT
>JBBPTO010002079.1:0-12184 GCA_038094155.1 Pulveroboletus cf. aberrans
CTCCACCACCGAGTCCGGATCTTGTCAGACTTCGAACGACAACGAATTCTTCAATTACGACACGGACAGTTCCCTTGACCGTCGCGTCGCCGTTCCTCGTGCGTCAGTCTCGCAACCTGTACAACAGATACCCCAAGAAGAGCCCGAGTCCAATCCATACGACTACGATTTCTCGAGCACGGACACAGAAACTGACGTGGAGAGCGATGGCGGGTACAACTGGAGCACTACCCGCATCTCTGAGTCAAGTCCTCACGCTCTGGCAGATGTTCCGAGGTGGATCATACCGCGCAGGCGTCCTTCTTACATGATTGTCGATGGAGTCATCAGAGAGCTCAACAACTCAAATGACGTTAGTCGTGGTACGGGTCTCAGTTCACACCAGGATGACCCTTTTAGCCCCCTTTCATCCGAAGACGAGCAGCCGGGGAAGCGACGAAGGGGAAGGAAAACTCGATCTTCCAGAAGGCTTGCTAAGAAGCCCAAGAGGCATGCGAACGATATGCCTGCACGACGGGGCGGCAAGAGTATCGGCATACACAATTTATCGGATTCAGAGAAAGACAGTTCTCCTGAATGTTCCACCCTTCGTCCTCTACCGCGTACCTCATCATTCAGAAATGTCACACCAGCGCCTTCTCTTCCCCCTGTCTCATCCATTACCACTACTGTTCTCAAGATGAAACAGGTCCACATCGAATCGCCCCGTGCCGTCTCTCCCCCGGTCTCACCTGACCCGCACAGCACCTCCGTCCCCCCCAAATCGCCCAAATTATTCCCTTGCTTCTTGAATGGCTGTAACCAGGTCTGTGCCTCCGCAGGTGATCTCCAGAGGCATCAGCAATCTCTCCGCCATTGCGTCCCTTCACACAATTGTTTGGCTTGCGGGAAGTCGTACACGCGATCGGACGCATTGAAGCGGCACTTGAACAGCAAGGCGTCGTGTAAGAGGGGGCATGCAACCAAACTGACCAACGATGCAGAAAAGGAAGAAGTTCTAGCGGAAGCGAACTAAGAGGCGGTGTAAATCGTGGCCAAAATCCTCTTCACGATCTGGGTGAGGACATGGCGTGTTTCCCCTCAAACCTTCCGTTCCCACTCTGGATGTGATTTTGATCCAACGCGACGACTTTAAAGGAGGTCCAGAAACCCGAATAATTCCTCAGTAACATTTAGCACGTGGCCTGCAGGTCGGGTCAAGTACATTGATCATCCACTCGTTTAAAATGTCTTACTTTTTACCCTTTCCTTGGCTGTTTTTACGCATTCGTTCCGCTCGTCCTGTCCTTACTCGCGCGTAATTTCCTGTACTGTTCCATAAGTTGCAATCAACATTACCATCCACACCTGTGGAGCGGAACATGTTGTTTGTTCAGCTTTAGAGGGCTGGGATCACTTTCCTTCGTCACGCTTTCGGTATGAGCCACAAAATAGGACATCAAGTCAATGGTGGCCAACTACCCAGTGACCAATTCTTCAACGAGTCGATAAAATGGCCTCATTCGTTGGTAAAACTGGTTTCACAAGACTGACACCCGTGTGACGCCACAATATCAGCTTCGAATCAGCTCGACGATGAGGCCCATTCATCCGGTTGAAGGCGAAGCGAGAGTGGTCCGCGGAACATCCATACTCACCAAGCTTCGAGTCGTAGTATATAGCACGGGGACCACACTCCTGAGCTGGAAGGGGAAAGTTACCTATCAGCTGGCTATCTGTGACCCTCGGCTCAATGATCGGTTCAACATTTCCCCGGAGGTCGAAGCGCGCAATCACGAATAGAAGCGACCTTTCGGCGGGTGGGAAAACGCTATCCGTACCCGAAGGTCCGGGAGTCAATCCATCGAGAACAGAGTGCGCACCTGACGATAAAGTGAAACTTTGTGCATGTGGTCAAGACCCAATCGGAGTTTGAAAAATGAGCCAAACATTACGTCTCAGAGCTCGGACATTGCCAGCCCTCACATGCTCATATCCGCGAAGCGAATGACTGGAAAGCCAGTTGGTTGTTGACCACCCAAAGGAGCAGAACAGTTGTTCTCTTTGAACAAGTGGAACCATGAAATCACCAACTCTCGTTGTGATAGAAACAGGATCGGATCAACGGTAGAAACGGTCTACGCGTGTTTAGATCTCAGGCTCATTCGACATGGCAGTGGGTTCCTACGTTGCCATGCCGCAGGGGACTGGTCATAACAGTGAAATCGGAGGTATGATGGGCCACGGAATCAATGGAGAAGGGGGTTGGGCGTCGAGTGACTTCAATTCGAAGGGAAGCAACGGACTCAACCATTCAACCCCTTCAAAACTCATGTGGTTCCACGATTCCGAGAAGGATAAATCGCATAAAAGTGCAGACGTATTCACACCACTTCTCGATACCGACGGAGAAAACTAAATGACGTATCTGAACAATGGACTCTCGTCCCCCATCTCCCGGAATTCGTCTGCATGACTCACTTTGAGTCCACGCTCGCGACAAAGTTCTTCTTTCTGCTTGTTGAGTCTGTCATAGTCCCACATCGCGAACGCAGATAGAAGCATGCTGATCACCAAGCTAGTCAGCAAACTGGTAACGGTCGTCATCAGAAATGTGCGCACGAAACACCCAACCAACCCATGATTGTCCCATGGCCGATATGGAAATGTGGGGGATCGATGTAAATATAGGATGAGCAAATCCTATTTTCCTTCTATTAGATCGTGAACTCTGACAGATAAGGGCATGGGACTTACCCTCCTAGATTCCCCATTCCAACGACCATGGCAAGGACTACCGCACGTTTCATATCACCTCCTGCATTTGAACCAGCCCATGCGAGGATAACAGAAATGGGCGAAAATGCACCAATCGCAGCAAACACAGCGCCCACGTACGATGCACCGGGCCCCGTTTGGGTGTACAGGACTATATATCCCACCATGGAAACGAACGCTGCGGCAATCACAAATGATCCACGGTGTTTGGAAATATCAGAAGATATGCCAACAATAACAGTGAATACGCAGGCTATCACAAAAGGGGGGACAGAAAGTAGCTGGGCATTAGCTGCTGAGAAACCGAGCTCATTGATGATCGTAGGAAGGAAGAGGGCGATGGCGTAGCCGGGAACAACCATGCTAATCAGTCCGAGCGAAGTCAGACTGATAGAACGACACAGGACCATTCGGTTTGCATACCCTAAGAATATGCCAACTTGGACATAGCTTTTATAGTCCTTGAAAGCCTGTAAGACAAACTTGAAGTCGAAGTGTGTCGCAAGATTTTGCGAGTCATCCTTCATTAACGCGATGATATTACGCCTTTCGGTCTCAGTCAAGAACGAGGCTGTTTCCGGGTACTGGGCACGGAGTGGGAAACATTGTACGAAACAGACAGACACGGCCACTCACGTCGTGCATGAAAAGAAATGCGCAGAAAGCTGCGACTAGTGTGGCTATAGAAGAGTCAACTCGACCACTCTCATCTTGCATCCAGCTGGAGACACACACCAAGACCTTCCAGACAGAACTGCCCACCTGAAGTGAGTATACTCTGCCATACACTTCTCCTAATAAGTCACTTACGATCCACTGCCAGCCATGAAGGCCGCCAACTCTGCGAAGGGAAAGTAAGACTTGTAGAAGAATTAGTTAAATAACACGACGGACCCCTCCATTTTAACGATACCGTAACTTCAAGCATGTAAGCCACACGCCGCAGGTAATTAGAGAGAGAACGCACGCCAGAACTCCACCAAAAGCGCCCGCAACAGTCGCTGCGGAGAAGAATATGGCAATGCGTTTTGCCCGATCTGCACGCGGATACCATAGTGACATGTAGTACATCACTCCAGGGAACAATCCAGCTTCTGAGAGTCCGAGGAAAAATCGTACGCTACATAGCATAGAAATTGACATCAATGTGTGGGTTATTGATTTATGGAATTCTTACACGAGGAGTCCTTTATAGGTGTTCACCAGGCACATCAGCGTCATGACCAGACCCCACGCGAGCATGATAGTAGGTACTACGATAGCGAGTTAGAACAGAAACGTTTACGCAGTAACTGTGGCCTTACTCCATCTGCACGGTCGAAAGAGCTTTAGGATGATATTGCTGCGCAGAAATTACTTCACAGAATGAGAATCCGCAGGTGAAACTTACGACGGAACCTCCGTGAAACTATAAGAGACCTGAAGTAAAATTTATCATAGTTCTAACGCACAAGGGGGGAAATCCTCACGAAGAAGATGGCGGCGGCAGTATTATACTTGAGCCCAACGAGTTTCAAGTCAGTTGCCATACCCCCAATCCTAGCATTGCCTGAGATTGGGATAAGGACCTGGGACAAAAACGTAGGATAATGCTTACCAATATTCGAGCGATCTCTGAAAATGAAGGGCTGATTAAACTCCATGCAGGGTGGACGACCGACATTACTCACAGGAACGAAAGAAGGTATAGCAAAGTAACTAGGGGTAAGAGGTGCCAGTCTATTTTCCGCAGTAACCTAGCGCGCTCTGCAGGGCTGAGCTCTGAGTCTAGTGGCACGAGATCGCTAGATCGTTCGCTGGCACCATCGGCGACGGCGCGGTCCTTTTTCGTTTCTGCACTCATGCTGGTAGACGGTGGGATTTCTAGCAGCAAGAGAGGAAGCGGGTCTTTATGGGTATTGATGCTACTTAAGTCCCCTGAGCCAATTGACATTACCAATTCATGGTGCCTGCTGGCCTCCCAGGCCTGCCCGATCGGTCGTTCCCCCCGCTAGGCACGGGGAGATGTTACCGCAATGGTCAAATAGAATCTCAGATGGTAATGGTGGCGGACTTCGCTGGTGCCGACAGAAATGTTGAACCCTGATGCTTGAAGGTCCTGACGCCGCATCACTTTGGAAATGTACGTGTCGTGGGAACTACGGCAATTTGTCTAACGAACGCATCCTCATCTCCACCGACTCATCATTCAACCAGATACACATTTGAATTATCAACGTATAATCCTGGTTAGAGTACTCTGTCCCACGCTCTGACCCCGACCCTGACTGTAGAATGCTTCCTCACATGCGAGGTGCCCTGCTTCCAACCCTGGTTAAAGGCCTGTGGACGCATGGGGACCATGTGTCTTTCTTGTCTACAAAGATGGACTCCTGTATGGTGCGAGGATACCTGGGCAATCCAAAATTTATTCACTAACCCGTCCGCACGTGCCACGTAGTGTGCATTGCCTTGTCTGAGCTCATCTAAAGCGTCCGCCGCTCCGGTTTGCCTCTTAGTTTCCGTGGCTCTAAAAGCCAGACACATAACCACCCCACCAGGGAAGCTTCGTCATGAACTGATCAATCTGAGTATAAAATGCCACAGGCTTGAGGTGATCAAACTCGCCAGAGACAGTGACTATTTTCTCCACGCTTACAATACGTCACTGATTTCTTACTCTTCATGGCTCGCGTGTGTACCTGTTCTGCATCACATCACAACTATACTGACCGGTTTCGTCACTAGGTGACGAGCAGCCAACCCTCTTGACACTCCTAAGCGGTGAGCTACAGGTCGATGGGGGTTTCCATGCCAGAAATTTCACTCAGAAGGACACTCCAAGGAGAGTTACTCTGAGAAATTTCGACTTTCTCTCTTAGATTCACCCTGTCCGCGCACTAAACTATAACGTGTCCTTCATGCACTAATATCGGTGGACCAGTACTACCGTTAACCCTGCATTTAGCCTTGATACAGAGATAGATACACCTCGAGCATTTGGCATCGGTGTCGTGTTTCACTGTATTGGCGGTGTAGGTCACAATCTACTCACCCTGCATTCACATGAAGAATCCACGGACATTCTGCACCATCTGGATAGACTTGACTAAGTGAAGTTGATTCTGTCTCCTACCCCGCGGAGCTTCACTGCAGTTCCCGCGTTCAGGTTCCCGGGTCATTGTGTCGGTTTGCGCACCAGAGGTGTTTCAATTTCCGTCACACATCGAAGTAAGTTCGCGTAGAAGAAAGGGCGAAGCGAGCGGGCTCAGCTCAGTGACTATCCCCGCGGCTGTGGACACTAATTCATGAGCATGTCATCTCATATTTGGTTGCGTAAGAGTCTCGGATCCCATTCTTGTCTGATTTCAAGCATTGCGTAGCATATACCGACCTAAAACATCAGCTACTCAACTAACAAACAAGTCACCATCATGAAATCGGTTCGTGCGAGGGATTGACCAACCATGCTTCGACATATGGCGGGATGAGGAGAGGTAACCCAAGACTTCCGTTACATCACCCAACCTGTAATACCCGGGACTTGAAACGAATATACCAGCGACGATATATAAAAAGCGACATTGCGAAGTCAGTGAGATATGGGCTCCGTATCAGTTCTGAAGAAGTGAGATGTTTCTCGACTTCTTGAAACCAGGTTCCCTTCTTGTGTGCCCCGCTTTCATCGTGCCCGAGATTGTCGCGAGCCCGCACAAAACCCGGTTGTGAAAATTGTCCCTAATCACCACTAATCAATCCTCGGTGCGTCATCGTACTGCCGTGGAGACATCCGAGAAGCAAGAAGCGTTCTACTGACCCGCGCAGATGTTTGTTGTCCATGTCCATTCCCTCGTGGCGTGAGCGTGCTCGCGTGCTTACATGATTGTCGATTTCAACCGCTCGTCCTGCACCATATACGGTGTATCACAGATCGTCGTATCGCTCCCTCCTGTCCTCAGACGCCAACCATTCCAGGACTGTCAACAATGGGTTCATCTTGTGCGCGTCTATGCTGTGTCATTTCTCTCTGTTTTTCCGACTCATTTTCGTGTTCTATTGGACCCACGTGCACACGAAAGAAAGGTGAAGGTACGCATGACCTCGGCGAGCTTATCTTTTAGCGTAAAAACTACGAGGTATGTCATGCAGCACCCAGGTCACCGCTGCAACGTTCATTTACATCTCTGAGCACAACGACGATCGCACACCCACCTGGCCCGATCTGACCGGACGGAAGACGAGCTCTCGTGTGTGGCGAATGAACCAGCTCCCACTCGCCCCTTAATCTTTGCCCAACACAGGCGAAACTCAAAAGCCGACAAGAGCTCACGTGCCACGATCACTGCGCAGCAATGAAAAAAGCGCGTCAAAGAGAACGAACATGCCTCTTCATCAGCGCATTCCGAGAGTCCATTGATGGCCGACGGAACCAAGTGAACTCGATTTTGGGTGCATTCGGCCCAGCATGTCCAAAAAAAAATACAAGACGAGACGAAGGGATAGGGTAAGTTCATCTTCCTCCGACGGCGTTGCCGTTCGAGACGGCCTGATGTGTACTATCTCGGCGTCTCCGGTGTGTGGTCTGCTGTAGGGACCTCCGTGCCTGTCACGTTCAGACAGGTACCATCTGATGGGGATCTGATGGGAATTTGGTCCTTATAGGCTGAGGACTCGCGGGTTTCGGAGCATCTTTACATTTGGGCACCGGCCACCGGAACCCAGACATCTAGAGAGGGGACGACTAATTCAAAGGACCCCCCGTCTTTCGCATGAATGTGGAGAATGGAATGAGGGAAGGACTCAGATCGGTGATATGGGACATGCGACTATGACCGTATGCACTCACGGAGACGCGGACTCAGACCCTGGTGGTAGATGGCTCAGGCACGCTAATCGTATGTCCCTTTCGCAAGTCAATCGCAAGTGGTTTGCATAGCAACAAGATCAAACGTACACATCAAGGTCGCTGCGCAGGTGGTGCCTGGTGGTGCACGCCGATCGTTCATGAATATGCTGCCTTGAAGTAGGCCCGAACGCTTGACCTCACATGTGCCACAATATGAACGAAGCGGTAGTCAATGTGTTGTTAGCCATTCGGATCTCCCCAGTCTTTTATCGACCGCAAAGTTATACTGTGGCAACGGTAGATCACGATAAACACGAAGCATTTTGAAGCGGTAAGGGACTTTAACACATCATGAGTCAGGCACGCACGGATACTATTCCCTCCGCTCATGAGCGCTCAGCGTGTGATGTCACACGCATGAATATGATATCGATAACCCGTGGCGTCGCCTGTTAGGCGCAGTTAATCTGGACCTTCTCTCAGTCATGAATCACGTCGCCTGGTCTCATTTCTCGAGCTCTGTGAGAATACGACCGATAACTGGTCAGTCGACTGGCCCGATGATCAGCGGCACGGGGAGCTGGGGACTGCACAGGAAGTATATGGGAAGCACCCGGCGGAGATGAGTCGGGGGCAGATCTAGAGATCAGTGATGAAAGGGGGAGAACGTTCCTGGCCGCTGATTGTGCGGACGACAGACCTCGGTATCGATAGCGGTGCGGCTATCACCTAGACCATCTGAAAGTATAGGTACGATAACGAGGAGATGGTTCAGAGCGACCAGAACTTGCGCATCACCGTTTTCCGCCATTCGGTAGCATTTTCATGTTTCCAGAGTACACAGAAAGACATATATTTTTTTTTCGCCTCTGCGTTGCCTTCGTCTCCACTTCCCGGACATGGTTAAGATCAGGGGGTGGAAGTTAATTGAATTCGGAATTGAAGCTTGAAGAGCGCATTTGGTCGGAGCCTACTGTATACGGCAAAGTTCAAAGGAAAAGTGGGTTCACCTGGAAACACCCTATGGTAACTTTCAACATTTGAAGGGCGGCCTGGTTAAGTTTGCTGCGCTTCTCTCTCGACCAATCAGATCCTCCCGCAATGTGGAAAGCATAAACGAAACACACGGTTGCAGCGCTTGATGATGAGCTTGGTCCTCCGAATTACCGCCATACTTCTTTCCCTTTGCGCGACCGGCCTCAGAACACGGACGTGGCAACGGCATGGTCCGTTTGGATGAATACAGTCTCACCCCGGTCGGGAGTGCCAACCTTCCAATCCGGTCTTGGATGGCTCGGACATCGAGTGCTCTGAAAAATGGTTTGGAACGATCTCGACCCATCGATTGCGCTTACGAGGAAGTGTTATTTTGTCTGTAAATTCGATCGCAGACGTGTCGTTCCGAGCGTGGCAGCTTTCCCGGCTCCGGTATGACCGATCGTGGTATTTCTTGGATGCCGCGGGCTTACGTTCCATTACGCCTTGCATGCGCTAGCCTTATCCTTGGAGCGCTGTGAACGTCGCCATGGATCGGGCGATTGACTGCGCGCGTGGCAAACAAAAGCATGTAGACTCGAACGTGTCAAAGTATCGTAAGCGCATGGATGGATGACCTATCTTCTGCGAGCTGCCATGCCGAGCTCCGTCGGCACTGGATCCGGCCGTAAACGATGACGACGATGCTTACGATTTCCCGGCTAATTCCAGGTCACGTTCAAGTTACGTTCCGATCGTGGGACGCGACCGACTGCGGGACGAATTCGATTGTGATGCACGGAGAAACCATTGCCCAACCGAACGCCCAAAGTTGGACATGCATCTTCCGAGTCAACCGAGGGAGTGAAAGACCGTCGGATGCGGTGGTTTTATTTTTGACAGTAGAGCCTTCCTCATGGTGGCGCTGGCGGGGCCCGCCGGGCCACTGGGACTACTTACCATGATGTGACAGCGGAGTGAAAAGAGAAGCCTTTTCCATCCCTGGCACCGGAGAATTAGTACTAGAATAAGAACAACCACCTGTCGTCAACGCTAATCACCCACGCCATCCATCGCACGATCATTGACGATGATGCCTGTCCTATGGATCACACGGCCCGCGAGACAGACGGAATGTGACCACATACGTCTCGGCGCAGGGAATGAGGCGTTCGCGTCTGCCGAGCGGCGATTATCCTACCTGTCAGACTCTGTCTGTCTGCCAATCGCGAGCACAGTAGCGATGTCGCACGGCCCAAGGACAATAACATCTCCAAGATTCCAAACAAGGAACGATAGGCCCCTCCCGAGGTGTTCCTGGAGCTAAGTGTGTCCCCCGTCTGGACGACGTCCGTATGATGTGGCGTCCCGACGTTAATATGACGTTTAAACACGCACGCTTGACAAGCCATCGACGGAGAGAATAATTCCCACTCTTCGTGTCGCGGTCACATGATGCAGATGGTTTCAAACCAATAACGCCAATAGAATGAAAATAAAACGACAAACTCACAACGAGCGGAGACGGGAGATCGAGGTTCTGCGTGAGAGCCAGAGGGCGTGGCGCTGCCTGTCAATGGCGGTGTGCCAATCCTCCTTTGCTGTGTATGGGATCAAGATGCATCTCTTCTCTAAGTTCCGCGTTTCGGTGATGCAGGGGAAATATACCACTTCCACGTCGTATGATGGACACAACAGATGTGAGTGGTGGATTTCGACAATGGGATGAGAAAGAAGCGTCGTCACGAACGAAATGGGTCTAGTTGGACTTAGTCTCCACGAAGATGGCGTAGACGTCAGAAACTGCTGACTGGGATGGCTGCATCACCTACAGGGTACAGAGGCTCATGACTCGAATTCCGACTCCGAAGTTGAAATGAGAACGTTAGCGTACCAAAAGATGGTCGATTCAAGAGTACACCGCCGCGTCTGCGGTACAAGGTTAGCCTTCGAGTGCCTATGGATATAGGGAAATTCGACCCTGTTTCATCATGGCGTAAAGGTTAGCCCGAGGTATTTGCGCTAGTTTGTGTCCGTCGAGTTCGACCTCAGTAAACCACTACTACTATACGTCCTCACGAGAACCATTACTCAGAATTCGTTCTACCCTGCTGTGTCAAGGCTGCGCTGATGGGTGTCTCTTGATGTTCGCAAAAATCATATTCGAGGTATTCTCATCAACTTGACGATTCCAGTCGCCGCGGTGTCCCATCAAGAAGCCCCCAACTATACCCTTAGGAGAACAAGGTCGAATAGGACGTTTCCAATTCGGTGATACGATGAATTGTTCAGTCGCCACGTGTACTGGAATGTGGCTGGTGGGTTGGAGCTAGCTATTTCGGTTCCAATCATGTCAATCCAATCTCGCCCGCGCGAGGAGCCGGGACATCTCAGACCCTGTTGCGTCCTCATGCGTGGACATGCTGATAGTCGGGCGCTCGTGTTGGAAATCTGGATATGTTCGGATGCCAAGCACTACGCCGGCGGTTATTTGAAAGCCGTGATCTTCTTAATTGCTAGCGGAGTGCGCTCGGATGTCGTTGCACGCTCGTCAAACACCCGTCTGAGTAGGGTCCGATGGTGGGTGTCTAGATGTTGATCGGGAGAGGGGAAGGCACGACGCTCGGTGCTCGACCTCGAATACACCTGTCAGCGTCGATGGGCTGTGTGCTGACACTGCATAACATCAGGACTGATCGTAGCGATACGCGACAGTCAAATACGACTCCGTTGCATGAGATCTGGTAGAGATTGCAACTTTGTTTCCTAGCAAGACGGCGCAGCGTTTCAGGATCTCCGCAGCAAGGGGAAGATAATGGACTCCGGAAGTATACACCCGCAATAGTAGATTGATGGATGTGAAGCCGCGGCGGTGATGCCATCGGGACACCACCAGGCACTCGTGCGAGAACGGCAAGCTTGGGACCCAACGATTGGGACGGCCGGGTATCAAAGGCAGAAAGGGAAATTCGAGGGGAAGCATTTCCCGACGACTGGACGGAAGCACGACTGATGGCGCACAGCCCGCGCTCAATTAACGCGTCAAATCCCACTGACATGCAGACTGGCATGTGCGACGAAGCAGTGCGGGTAAATTAAGTAGCCCCTGATGTGAGGATGTAGGCAGTATGTTGCGACCATCTGACTCTGCAATTGACGGGCCCAGGCCGAAGAGAGTTCCCGATCGGAGGTGATTCGCGAGTGACAGTTGAGTGGCACCGGAGAAAGTGCGCCCGATCTCGCTGCGACGTTGACGGTGGCAGGAACAGACTTTCGCGGGTGGGTGAACGCAATTAATACATGTAAGCGCTGATGGCCGTGCGTCAGCAGCTTAGTTGGTGCTGAGTCATGCGGACTCATTACAATTGGGCAAGAAGTGCTCCGCGGGGTGATTGTGCAGGAAGAGACGGCGAGAAGAGACCGAATTGCCGATCAGAGAGACAAGACTGGACGAGGTAGTTGGCCGTAGACACGGGCCGAGGAGGGTGGAGGGGACCGTCGGAGCCTTGCACGGCGGAGGTTTAATTTAAAAAGCAAGGCACCCCCATTGGTGGCCGCCATTGATTCCCACCCGGCCTTTCTCCCCCCCCCGCGCGCCTAGCATCCCCTTGTTCTCCTCCTCCTCCC